>BMAO01024351.1:0-61789 GCA_019973975.1 Trichonephila clavata | reverse complement strand
TCGACTATAAAACTTAATTGCGCAGAAATTTCTTTAAAATATTTTTGTTCTTGATTTTAAAAAAATTAACTTTTAAACACACTAGGACTTTGTCAAAATTTTTATTTATTGTATTTTTTAAAAATTTTACTTTATAATATAAAATGGGCTTCTAAATTTTAAAAAGCTCATTTCGCAATAAGATAAATTATGCAGTTGAAGTAATAAAATAATTTATAAAATTCTATGGATTAATAATTTTCATAATTCTAAAACAAAATTTTGTATAAACTTTCACTGTTGCGTAGAAAATCGTGTGAAATGATTTACCGTAAAATCCGGCGTATAGCGCAGCACCTATACTTGCGCGCTGATTTTTTTTGATTTTATGGTATATTCGACGTATAACGCGCACTCTCTTTTTTGCGAAGAAACCCGACAGTACGTATGCAATGCTTTGATGTATTGAATTCGTATATTCGAGAAATTATCCCCTACCTTTGAAAATATAGCATACTTCTAGAACTACAACTTTTTAAGTTCATAAGCTTTGCCATTTCTTTTAAATAAACAATAATTCGATTTATGTCGATGTCTAATTTTTTTTCATGCTCATCTCTTTATTTATTTTTAAAGCTATTATTTTTACACCCGTTGTATAACGTACACCCGTAAATTTCTATCCTATTTGCGTTAAAAGTGCGCGTTATACACCGGATTTTACGGTAAATGAAAATTTGTAAGAACTATTTTTAGGTACTAAAAATAGTTTTATTCCCACACACATCCAGGAACTGAAGAATATTTTCCCTTGTAGTATATAAACCAATTTATTGCTTTATCTGAAAATCAGAATACTAGATAAAAGGTTTATAAATAGTTCTGTGTTTATACATGCTGAATAAATGTGTTTCATAAGCGCTGTGAAATATGTTACTCATTACTTGCAAATAAAAATATTTGGCTCCATTTAACGAATCACAAAAATGTTTTTGTATTCCTTTTGTACCTTTTATAAGTATACTTAAAAATAATTTTACGTAAGGTATTATTGAAAATTCCATCACTTTAAATTATAAAAATCTAACAAAGCCAGCATTCTTATATTGCCAGATTTTATATTAATTATCTAAAAAATAATTCCTCACAGGTATCACATAACAAGCGTTTTTCACAAAATATTACTATAAACATATAGTTTTTCATTGACTTTCTGTTATAAGTTGAATTAATTGGACTTTTTTCTTGTGTTATGCTTTATTTGTAAACTTTTAAGCATAATTCGATCACTTAGAATGACCTAAACAAACGATTAAAGTATGTTGAATGTAAACGAAGATATTTATCAACACATTATTAAAAAAATTAGTAAGTTGGAAGGTAAATCTTCATTATATTTAACTTCAGAATATAATTATGATGAGTGAACTACCGGATAACTATTTTACACTACTTTGATATTTTTAGAATCTGTTGCTCAGATTTGTATATTCTCATTAATTTTAATACTTTTATATTAATTTGTAAACATATATTATTTTTATTACTGTTTTTTGACTTCTAATTTTTATTTATTGTCGGTTATGTTGGCAAAATGAAGGGAAAAGTATATATAAAGTATATTTTCTAATCCCATATGAATTAAGAATTTGCTTAAGTATTGCTTTCACTACCTTCTTTCCTTCCTTCCTTCCTTCCTTCCTCAGTGATTCGACAGCCCAGAATTGGCCTTGGCCTTCTCAAGAAGCCTTTTCCAGGCTAGCTTTCTTCCCACTAGTGTTCTCTAATTCTTAGTTCTCAAAACTAGGAGATCTTATTCCAGGTCATCAATCCATCTAAGGCTTTGACTACCATTTATGTTTAATAAACCATGATCAAGCAAAATTTCTGAGCGTTTAAGTAAATTTTAAAACAATGATTTGATGTATATTACTTCTGATAACAGGGGTGGGAAAATAGTAACCCGTTGACCTCATGCAGCCCCCAAAGAGTTCTTTTCCGGCCCACCAGTGCAGTCAGAAAGCCAAATATAAAGAAAAATGTTCTGTATATTTGGTTCGTGAGAGAGACATATATTTGTGTGCAAAGCTTTTCTTGCATGGAAATCAACAGGAGTAAATATAGATGCAAGTTTACTGGATTAACTTGCAAGGCGTGAAGAGAGTTTCAACAAATTTATTTCTGATTCTAAAATTTTGTAGAAACATGAGACAGGTTACATTATTTTCATATTGAATGTTCTTGCAAGTATAAGATATGAAATTAGCGCAATATAAATTAAGTGAATAAAGCTGCCGCTATTTTATTTAACATATTTTTTTATATATGATACAATTCTTACCTTTTCTGAGAAGAACATTTAACTAATGAATGCAATCATTTTAAAAAGGTTCAGACCCCGGTATCCTCTGCTTCCATCATGTGATCACTGAGCCAAAACGATTGTCTACCTCTGTCTTAAAACAATTTCATTTCCAGTTTTCGTCCTAAAGCATTTTGAATGTAATATGCTTTCTATAGATTCAATGTTTATAGTAAAAATAAAATTAAAAAATGATTATAAATCATAAAAAAGAGCAAAAATAAAATTTGCTTTTTTTTTGGTATTATACCAAAAATAAAATAGTAACTTTGGACATATGTTTTAAGGTTATTTCTTTTGTTTTTACGTGCATGTGGAAGGATTTCAATTTAAGTTTTATTTCCTTTAAGTTAAGTAATAAGTTAAGTTTTTAATTAAGTTAAATTATTTCTTTTGTTTTTACGCGTTGAATGTAAAAATATTTCAATTTGAGTTTTTCATGTGTTTAAAAAAACTCTTTATTCTATAATGCACATAAATTTCAGTTTGTAGAATAATTATAAGATATTCTATGAATTAATACATGCCAGACACTTAAAGTACGGTTACAACTATTTTTCTTTAGATGAGCATTTAAGACCCGCTTACAACCATATGTTGAAAGTATTTGACGAATATGGAAAGCAACATGAATATGGAACAAGCTTTGATATAATAAAATATTACATTTCACCCGCTGTGTCTTCACAAAAAGACCAGAGGAAATCGTGGGCAGACAGTATTAAAGCAGAATTGAAAATAAGAAATCTGATACATTTCCCAACGAGTTTTGGCCCGGCTTGAAAGATCGCATTGATGACATCGTATTTTGGAGAAAAACCGGTAAACGTTATCTATCATCAAATATCGCAGATGTGTTATGTTTCAGAGGTGATACTCAACTTGCTTTTGAGTGATATAATGTTTAACATTACTCTGTTTTATCTTTTATTCTCGCTAAAAATGAGACCTGTTTTGAAAAAGACATTCACCTTTGCTAAAATTTGTCAATATGAACTTCTTTCCATCGTAAATGTTTTTATTGGGGATTTGCACGATTATTTATTGAAACTAATGTTCTTTAAGGAAAAAAATATCAATAATTTTCAAAATTATACTAAGTTGCACTTAAAATGTGTAACTTTAGGTTAAAACAATTATGTTCAGTTTATGAAAGGTCAAGCAACTTATGTGCATGTAATTTACATTACAATATAGATATAACTTCAAAAAGTTTTAGAGTTCATTTTTAGAATTACTACCGTATTATTAAAATCGAAGTCACTTTTTTCCGATGTGGATACAGCTTGAAATCGAAGGCGTAAAAATTCATTGAATGGAGGAAATTGAACTTGATATTGACCGCCAGATCAATTAGTTTCATGTATGTATTTAAAAGTTTCTAATACAAGTACATTTAATTATTCCCACACACACACTTCCTTAATTATCATTAATTTTTTTTTTATATTTTGAAAAAAGATATTCGAAAACTTGTTGCGAATTTGAATTTCAATTAGAATCGGTTGCCACTTATATTCGAATAAAAACGGTAATTTGAATTTTTAAGACCAATTTAAATTTCCTTAACTTGAAAGAGTTTTAATTCCACTCGAGCGTGGCAAGTCTGATATAAAATTTTCCCTGCGCTTTTATATTATACTTCAGAATTCTTAAGTGTTCTAAAATTTGCATATCAACAAAGCCTTAATACATTAAGAGGTTAAAAATAAAATTCTAAAATACTAACAGAGATATCAAAAGCGACATTAAAAAGAGGAGAAAAAATATGTGATATCTCTAGAAAATTAAGTATTTGCATTCTGTGAGGATGCAATGAAAGTGAATTACTAGCATCACACATTGAAATATTTGTTTACACCACCAGTAGATTAGCCGAAAAATGCAAACCAAAAAATGCACATCAACCTTGGGCTGCTTTCATCTTCATTATGAAACACTGTTTGAAATGGAAGAATTTTGAGGTGACGAATGCTTGGTTTACTAATTAAAAAAACTTAAAGAGACAAAAAGGAATCTGGCATTCCATCTCTTGCGCAACGTTGATTAATTGGGCAACACACCGGAACAATTCGCGGACACTTAGCAACAGTTGGCGAATCACAAACAAACACGAAGAATCCACTTCCATCTTCTTCAAGTGTCCTCATTCGATTTGATAGGGTGGGGAAAGTATGCACAGGAATGTGCTCATAAATTCATGAATTTATTAATGGAACTTTTATTGTTTAAATTTTGTGGGAGTGTGAATGTGTTCCATTCGAAACATTTTAAATTTTAAGTAACAAGTTTTTGCTTTTATTTAGTAATTTAAAAAATGTAAGAACTTGTTTATTTTTAATTTATTTGAAACTATTTGCTCGGTTTATTTATGCGAGTATATAATTCTGTCATTCAGAAACTGTATATATATATATAATTATTTTAAAGGATCACTGATGAAGAATTGCACATAGTTAATATTAGCAACGAACCCTTCTTAATTTAGGGCATCGGTTAGAATGATGAAGAAGAAATTTCACTTGGTATTTTCATCATAATTTCCTCAATAAGGGGAGAATATTGAGGATTATTTGAAGTTAAGGTCTCCATTTTTCTGTGCAACGGTACGGTCTTTCATAGAACTCGAATTCAAGGCTCTATTTGACATTTACTTGCCATTATGCCCTAACCAAAAATATAAAAATGAAAAATGAAAACAAAACTTAATTTTTATATTTTAGATTTCAATATTTTAAACTTCCTTCTAAAATTATATTTTTGAAGTATTATAATATTGGGATATTTAGTTCTAAAATATTCATTTGATCGTCATTTTCTCTACGTCTAAAAACATAACTATGGGAATATATGTGATTATGTGTGTAACTATGTGAATATATGTGATTTAACAAATCGAGAACCAACAGCTTATAAAAATGTAGGACAATCCCATTATTAAGTTTTATCTAGATTAAAGGAAAATTTTTTAATAATGTTAAACACATATACAGTGCAATATGTACCAATACCCTACGAGTAAAATGCGCGCATTATTTCTGTAAAAAAATACGGGTTTCCCTTAGATTATATTCTGATTTATGAGCTGACAATGAAAACAGTATAGCTTTTAATATTATATATAACTTATCTTTAATTTAACCTAAGTATATATTAACTTGATTAAGTGTGATTGCAATTCATGAGAAGATAAAACAGTTTCTAGAACTTGAGTTTCTAAACTCAATATAGCCTATTGCTTATATTGAGCTAATGAATCATTTGAAGGTTTTATATCTGAACCCCCATATTTTTTTTTAAAAATAAAAACAATTACAAACCTATTATTTAGCAGTTAATAATTGTTGGATTCAAGAAAAATTTTACCTAACTTTTAGATAGTATGATCAGAGTTGAAAGGACATTTTTTTTCTTCCGTAATTTGCACTAAAAAATAAAAAAAGATAAAAATTCATTATTTATTTGCGGATTTTAAGATCAAATGATTAGATCATGATAATATATATATGTGTGTGTGTGTGTTTATCTTGCATGGGGTTATAGATAAAACATTCCCGTTTCTTAACTATTAAACCACAGACAATATAATATCTGGTAAGCATGTATCTTTTATCGAATAAAGATGCGCTAAAAATAGGTTGTTATAAAAATGACTGCGAGGAGGGGGGGGGGAGATAAAATTTAAATATCTTTCCGTTTTAGAATTCCTGTCTTTTTAACACACTTTTATAAGCTTCACTTATATGTAACGTAATCTTTTAGCTCATTTTTACCCACTTTAAAAGGTCAGATTAATTCGAAATTTTGTTCACTTGTCCAGGACCGATGACAGTACAATAATTTGATAATTTTGTTTCATTCTCCTGATCAAGTCGTCAGGATTAACGATTTCCCCTTTTCAGATCCCATACCTCATCTGGCGACTAATTTCAGATTCCATCATACATCTAGTGACTAATTTCAAGTCCCATTTCCAGATTTGGTGACTAAAAGGTTAAGTTACAACTTAGTTCATGTTTTTTAGCTTTTTTAAACTATAAATTTAAGTTAAAACAAAAGGTGAGGGGTACAAGAATGCTTTTCAATGTAATATAAAGTTTAATTCTAGAACTCAAACATTAATAATTTAAAAAATATATAATAGTACATTATCATGAAACGTCACGTTATGCGAAGAGCTAAACAAATATGTAAGCACCTAACACTGAGAAAGAAAAGTATTATACTAATACCATTATTGATATATATAATGTGCATAACTATTATATCTGACTTTGAAAATTTTTAATTTTGTCATTTTCAATCGAAAGAATACACGCGCAATTTGCAGAATACACGTACAGGAAAACTAATATAAAAAGACATCACCATTAATATAACTCCCGCGCTCAAAGGAGCATAATAGAGTAAGTAAGCCTATGTAAGTTTTAAGTAAATAAATAAATTTTAGCCTTGTTTTAATGTAATTCAATTTAATCAAACAAAAGTTACAGTTTGAAAGGGATTTTATCATCTAAATCCGGTTATTACTTTATTTTTATTTTTCAATTTTAGAATTCAACTTTCATTTAAAAGTAACTTGAGAGAAGTATCTTTTTTCACAGCTTAAAATCCCAATATTTCTATAGAATCATAAAATAAGAACCGGATTTTCTGTATGTGTGCGTGACTTTGGTTTAAAAATGTACTTCTTTGTTAGATTTGCTGTATTTTAATTTTCGTCTTCAGTTACAACGAATCTTCGTATTAGATATATAGAAGAACTATTATTATCTAATACTTATCTACTCTTTAAAATATATTAACAATGAAAATCAAAAACATACATTTTTGTCAATATTTTGGAAACATTATCTTATTAATTTGAATCTATAAACCGAATAATTAAAATGTTATCTTGCATTTTTGATGATTATTATGAACTTATTTTTATTCAAATATCTGTTGTAGCCCTAGATTTCTAAGAAAGAAGACACATACTAGACCAATGGTCTTCAAACTGTGTTCCATAAGTTCCGTGCGGCATATCTAGGGGCTCCACGAGTCACATAAAAAATCTAGAAAAAACTTATAAATATATGTATGCAAAATAGATTCACATTCTCTATGAAGTTTGTACAGTTACAAGTCTCTAAAGCTCATCTTATTCATTAAAACTGAAAATTTTATTTACATATAATAACTTTATTTTAAACTTTTATTATAGTATAATAAAAGAATATTAAAACGTTATGTATATATATATATCCTACTAGAATGTGATTATTTCATTGTTTACTATCTCGAATTCCTTGGAATAATTTTATACTCGTCAGTTAGAACCATGTTTTACAAAACTAAACAGTTTCTAATGGAAAATTCACCTTTTTGCATTTGTGGAAAAAAACACCTATAATGGAGAGGAAACAACTTATCAACAAATTCAATGTTAAAATCCAAATTTTAGCTTCTAAATTTTAAGTTGTAAATTCATGCAAAATACCTAGTACTTCTCATACAGCTATGAACATTTTTATGCCATTCAGAACATTCTATTTAAGTAAAATATATTTCTCAACGTGAGTGGCAACAAAAATAAAGTATAAAAACAAATTACACTCAGAATATGTTATGCGATTATATTTAATCTCAATAGACCTAGACTTCGACAGTTTGTGTGTAAAAAAAGTAAGCCCATATTCCAGTCACTAAATATAATGTATAGATAGGTGACATTTCGACCACAAATTAATATTATTAATAATTAAATTATATTTAAAAATTAGATTAGAATTTTTTAATAATGAAGGCCATACTCTTTTTTAATTGCCATTAAATAAAGTACCTACAGCATGTTGATCTACTTTAAATATTATTTTGAGATATATTCTTCGAAGTATGTGTATGGAATGGGGTTCCACGAAAACACTTTCAAGTTCTAAGGTTCCATGAGTTGAAAATGTTTAACGATCACTGCACTAGACGAAGCAAGACAAAAGATAATTATTTTTATTCCAATGACTAAGCTCCCAAAGTTTTCGCAACCTTCCAGCTTGAAAATAAAAATAAAAAGTTTGCCTTAACCATGTGGTATAAATAGAACAATTTAAGGACAAAAAATGAAAATTATGTGAGCTATATCGTTAAATAAACAATGAATATCTTGCGTTAAATAAATAATGAATACCTTGCGTCTAATTTATTGTATTCCAAATCAAATCCACCAAAAGTTAGAAAAGTAGTTGGCAACTAAATACCTTTGTAAAATAACACAGTCAATCCTCGTCTGCAGCCCTCACAGCCAAGTAATCATAGTCGCGAGCTCATACTTGGTAGTCATAGTCATAGTCAAGAATGTTTAGCCTTTTGCCTGGATTCGAGTTCTGATGCTATTCTGGATCAGCTCTCTAGAGAAAAAGACGTATATAAAACTTGTCGATATTCAAAGTCGTCACGTTGGTTTAATGGCCATTTACCTTAAAAATTTTTTAAAAAAAAATTGCAGAAAAACATCAAATTTTTTTATTTTATTATTAAATACAAGGCAACGAGAGAAAAAAAAACAAATATGTAGGTTTCAAGTTGAATTTTTAATTTTTTACAGGTGTAAAAACATTTAGTTTTAATATTAGTTTACTATCACGAGTTATCTCGGGCAAATGGAAAAAGATAAATATTAATCTTTGTTTGATAGTTTTGAAACAAGGGAAAACACAAAGTGATACTTGACATGTTATCTGTTGTTTTTTTTACTGGCTTGCCTCTGGAATCTCTCCTTACACTGTCTAATTGAATTTGATTTTTTTTCAGTAGCAGGAATAACCTCTGGAAAATGCCTTGATGTTAACCTGAGGGGTGAAAGACTAATGCTGGTTTTTTTTTATGTGGCAGAAAGCTCATCACGATGATTTTTTGATATTTGTTTTTCAATCAATTCGATTCTAAATTGCTTAGGTGATCGTGAAACTCCTGATTTCCCTACAAAATGTAGGAATTTCACAGGGCCAAATCCAATAAAAAGGAAAAGTCTTCTTATAGTACACTGCTGGCTACCGTAAATGCAACACCCTAAAGGAAGCACGCAAATAACATGAAATTTACAACATGCATTAGCGGAGGTGACATATGCAAATGATTAGAATTTCAGCGCAGGCACACATCACGCACGCCTGTGGCATCACATCAAAGCGCTATTTAAGGTTTGGAGATTTCGACGATTTCAAGTTCGGCAATTGTGTTTTTCTTGTAGTTTTTTGAAAAAAAAAAACAATTAGTTATGTCTCGTAGAAAACAGCGATCAGCTTTTGATCAAGTATCCGAGTTCGACAGCGGAAGGACAGTGGCCTACCGAGATTGTGGATTATCTTTCAGGGAAATCGGTAATCGTGTTGGACGAAACAAAACAACTGTAATGCGGATATGTGATCGTTGAGTGCAGGAGGGTACGACGGATCGACGTGGTCGATCGCATCCACCTCAGTACACGTGAGGACAGGCAAATTGTGCGCATAGCAGTGACGGAACGCTCAGTCACATCATGAACCATAGCACAGCACAATGAGTCTGTAACGCATCACTCAGTGTCTGCGCGTACCATTCGACGCCATTTACAGCAGAGTGGTCTGTCCGCAAGACGTCCATTGCTTGGTCTACCCTTGACGCAGAACCCCAGACGTCTCCGCCGCCAATGGTGCGATGAAAGAAGGATGTGGGCGGCAGAATGGAATGAAGTTGTGTTTAGTGACGAGTCACGCATCTGTCTGCAACACTACGATGGTCGGATTCGAGTCTGGAACACCGTGGAGAGATGATGCTGAACAGCGGCGCCGCACTGGTCCAGCACCGGACATTATGGTATGGGGCGCGGTATTGAATATCACTCTCGCACTCCTCTAGTACGCATTGCCGGTACTTTAAACAGCCAGCGCTACATCTCCGAGGTGTTGGAGCCAGTTATACTTCCTTACCTTCAGGGCTTGGCCACAGCCATATTTCAACAGGATAATGAGTGACCACACGTGGCACGCATTGTAAAAAGATTCTTCGTCAATCACCAGATTGAATTGCTTCCCTGGTCGGCTCGCTCTCCGGATCTTTCGCCGATAGAAAACATGTGGTCCATGGTTGCTCAACGATTGACCCTGATTACACCCCCAGCTGCCCCACCAGATCTACTTTGGCAACGTGTGGAAGCTGCTTGGTCTGCTTTACCCCAAGAACACATCCAAAGTCTCTTTGAATCAATGCTCAGGTGTGTGGCAGCGGTGATCTCCAACAATCGCGGCTACTCTGGCTACTGATTCTGGCAGGAACCACACTTCACAGAAGTCTATAAATTGAATCATTTGATACTTGGTCAACATGTTACCTACAAAATAAATTTTGTTGTGCTATCTCTTGTCTTTCTTGGTGTTGCATTTACGGTGGCCAGCAGTGTATTTTCACTCTTTTTCTGCTTGTAGAATAAGCTGTTAAATGCTGGTCGACTTTATCTACACCCACCCATTTTGTCATTGTACTCAATAGGCCTGGACTTAGTCTCTCCCCGTTCATTTATTATATTCTGAGTATAGATCGTATGTGTTGTGGAAATTAGATTAACATCCTTCTTATCTTTCCATTTCATTACTGTTACATTCCTTCTCTAATACCCGATAATTTCTATTTTTAAAAAATTTCTTTGTCTTTATATCTTGAGGTAAAACTTTTCTATTAAATCGGAATGTTCCACACACATCAGTATTCTTTTTGACTAACGCATCAGCCAAATCTAGCGAGTTATAAAAATTGTCCAAACTGCGAATCAAAGCTCAATATTTCCTTTCATTTTCACCAGGCCAAATTAAGCCCTGATAAAACAAACCGTACAGGCAAATTCTGTTTCATCCGAGTTTTCTCGCGATAATAGTTGCAATATATACGAACCCGAGAAAACTCAAGACAATCGGGTCAATTCAAATTTTGACTAGGTTCAAAATTTTAAAATTTGTCACCAGTAATTTGTCACCAAGTTATTATGTTATTTGTAAATATAGCGCTAAAAAAATCTATCAACTTTTCTATCCATTGCATACAAGAACGCAGGTATGTATTAAACTAGAAAATAAATATCTTAACTCTGAAATTTTGCATTAAATAATTTTGAGGAGAGAAAGGAGTGTTCTCTGATAGAAACAAAGTAGAATAGCTGAAAATAAGAAAAATAAGCAAAGGAAAAAAGCAGATATATATGTTAATATATTATAGCATCGTAATTTATTGAAAATGGTTTTGTAAGTTATTATTTAAATATTTAATTTCTTTGATTTTTCAAACATATTACAACTTTGTAGTTTATGTGAAATTATTGAATGAAAAATATAAAATGTTACGCCTATAAATTAGCTTTACGATGTTATAATATTTGTTAACTTTTTACATTTCTGTACTATTGTAAATAAATATTTTAAAGACAAATCAAGTTTAATATATTTGGCTGTTCTATTCTCAATATATTTCCATCAAACCTTTTAAAACAAACAAATACTTAAAATTTTCATTCAACATATTCTTTATTCTATAAATATTACTACAAAAAGAAACAGATGATACAATCATATTACATTCCAATTTTTAATAATTTACATAAACAGTTATCAGTTAAATATCATGATAAGCGATTTATATATTCAACCAAAAATAACCTGGCCTATTGAATGATTACAACTTTCAAGCGATTTATGACAAAATGTAAAATTTATAAGCCCATTAGATATTTTATGAAGTTCCATTATTTTATACAACGCATCTTTAAAATAATTAAGATTAGAACTCATATATTTAAAAAAGGTAAAGAATTACTCTAAAAATATGTCACCGTGAACCCGATGTATTCCTTATATTATATTTATATTATTTTGTTCTTAATTTAGCATTATAATTGGTGCCTTAAATAATAAAACAAGCTTATAAAAACATTCAACATCGCTTAAAAGTTATAGAGAAATTATGAATAATATTAATAATTGAAAATTGTGTGTGTTCGGAGACTTCACCAGTTATTGTAGAAAAAAATAGTTTATTACAAATTTACTGAAATCACGCAGGAAGTAGACTTAAGGTGTGTGTGTGCTTAGTGGACAAAAGATTTTTTCTGTGTCATATTTAATCCTAATTCCATTTGTTCAAAAGTTTCGAGTAGCATATGTAAATTTGGTTGCAGGTATTTATGATTCCAGGTATTCTGCATTTAAAAGAGAAAAATATTTCGAGATGATGAATTATAAATAATTCCTAAACAAATGAAAATTTTCAAACTGTCTCTGTACTTAAAAAAATAGTTAAATAGATCATTTTTTGACTATTTTAGCTTTTCGTTTGAACGACAATTTTGAGAGTATTGTGACGTTTAATAAACTATTTTTATTTAAAACAGTCACAAAAAAATTTATTTTTGAAATTTTCTTTTTTTTTTTATATTATTTTCAACAGATTAATCGTGATAAATTAAAGAATGTGTTAATAGTGTGATGAGAATATTTAAGACAGACATATTATATAATACGTATATCTAACATTTGAGGTCTACATTCGTTACAGAATATCTAAAATGCTACTCATTATGATATATTTTTATCTTTTTTATATTCATATCTGAATTTTTATCTATGTTTAAATTTTACTACTTATTAAGATTACTTATCATAGTTTGCAAACCAAAGCAAACTACTATTAGACTCTTTTATACAAATTCGGCGTGTCTTTGTAAAATTTTGTATAATACCGAGAAAATTGTTTTAAAATTGCATACAGTCCTCTAAATATTTTTATTGAATTAGTTAACACTACGAATATACATCTGGCCACCGTAAATGCAACACCAAGAAAAACAAGAGATAGCACAACAAAGTTATTTTGTAGATAACATGTTGACCAAGTATCAAATGATTAAATTTATAGACTTCTGTGAAGTGAGGTTCCTGCCAGAATCAGTAACCAGAGTAGCCGCCATTGTTAGAGATCACCGCTGCCACACACCTGGGCATTGATTCAAAGAGACTTTGGATGTGTTCAATGGGTACAGCAGACCAAGCAGCTTCCACACGTTCTCAAAGTTGATCTGGTGTGGCAGCTGGAGGTGTAATCTGGGACAATCGTTGAGCAACCATGGACCACATGTTTTCAATCGGCGAAAGATCCGGAGAGCAAGCCGACCAGGGAAGCAATTCAATCTTATGATTGACGAAGAATCTTTAGACAATGCGTGCCATGTGTGGTCACGCATTATCCTGCTGAAATATGGCTGTGCCCAAGCCCTGAAGGTAAGGAAGGACAACTGGCTCCAACACCTCGTAGATGTAACGCTGGCTGTTTAAAGTACCAGAAATGCGTACTAGAGGAGTGCGAGAATGATATCCAATATACCGCCCCATACCATAATATCAGATGCAGGACCAGTGTGGCGGTTCATAACGCAGCTGTTCAGCATGCTCTCTCCACGGTGTCTCCAGACTCGAATCCGGCCATCGTGGTGTTGCAGACAGCTGCGTGACTCGTCAGTAAAGACAACTTCATTCCATTCTGCCACCCACATCCTTCTGTCATCACACCATTGGCGGCGGAGACGTCTGTGGTCCTGCGTCAAGGGTAGACCAAGCAATGGACGTCTTGCGGACAGACCACTCTGCTGTAAACGGCGTCGAATGGTACGCGCAGACACTGAGTGATGCGTTACAGACTCATTGTGCTGTGCTATGGTTCGTGATGGGACTGAGCGATCCGTCACTGAGATGCGCACAATTTGCCTATCCTCACGTGAAGTGGTGCACTGAGGTGGATGCGATCAACCACGTCGGTCCGTCGTACCCTCCTGCATCTAACGGTCACATATCTGCATGACAGTTGTTTGGTTTCGTCCAACACGACTACCGATTTCCCTGAAAGATAATCCACAATCTCGGTAGGCCACTATCCTTCCTCTGTCGAAATCGGATACTTGGTCAAAAGCTGATCTCTGCTTTCTACAAGACATAATTGATCGTTTTTTTGAAAAAACCACAAGAAAAACACAATTGCCGAACTTGAAATCGTCGAAATCTCCAAGCCTTAAATAGCGCTTTGAGGTGGCGCCACAGGCGTGAGTGATGTGTGTCTGCGCTGAAATTCTAATCATTTGCATATCTCACCCCGCTATTGCATGTTGTAAATTTCATGTTATTTGCGTGCTTTCTTCAGGGTGTTGCATTTACGGTGGCTAGCAGTGTACATTTTTATTTTATATTAGTACAGTAGTAGCAAACAATTAGTATTAATGATGACGATATATATATACACACACACACACACACATATATATATATATATATATATATATATATATATATATAAATATATATACAGGGTGTTTCATAAATGATGGGAGTAACTTTAAGGGGTGATAGTACACATCAAGACGAGTAATAGTAAATAGGAAACCAAGTGTCCCAAACGTCTTCCGAAGGAGAAAGGCGCCATCAAAGTTTAGGGTCCTAAATTTCAAATGATGATAAAAAACGGGAAAATGGATCGATTCATTTGCGGTTTTCACTAAAATCATTCTTTAAATTAGTATTTTCATTAAAAAAAGTTTTAAAGACAAAGTTAAAAAAAATGCCGTTAGAGGGCGCTCTAGACTTTGGAGTACCGAACAACTACCTTTTACCAGTATTTTTTTTATTTTGTTAAATGTTTACAAAAGCTTAGATTTTAACTTGAATTTTGAGCGCAAAATTGAAACCATCGGGAGCGGTTAAGTGGCGCAAATGTAACCGCGTTTAGGGAGGAAAAATTGAAATGCTCGTATGTAATGATCAAAATAAAAAACGATAAAGCAAACTTTAAGAGGCGATAGTACAACACCAAAACAAGTAACATTCATCAAAGAAATCATACTCGTAATTTTAACCCGAAGGTGATAGAGGGCGCTGAAACAGATTTCGTTTTAAGAGACAAAAAGGAAACAAAGAACATTTACGTTATAAAAAAAAGTTTAATTAGAAATGATTACAATATCTGTTCGAAACACTGACCATTAGAGGCGATGCATGCGGTACAACGGCGAAGAAGGGATTCACGAACCCTCTGAAACACGCCAGGAGTATCGCGCACCTCTCCTGCAGCTGCCGAAAGTCTGGCGACGAGTTCTTCTGCAGTTTCGATAGGAGTCTCATACATAAGACTCTTCAAGTGTCCCCACAAAAAGAAATCCAGGCATGAAAGATCGGGCGATCGCGCTGGCCAAGGGACAGGACCACTTCGCCCAATCCATTGATTTGGAAAGGTTGCGTTTAGATAATTTCGCACCTCTGGCGCAAAATGAGCTGGTGCTCCATCCTGCTGGAACCACATTACTCGCCGGATACGAGGGGGAACATCTGTTATCATTTCCGGCAGCACCTGTTGCAGAAAGGTAAGATATTTTTTTCCATCCAGGCGTTCTGGCAGAAGATAAGGTCCAAGTAGATGGTCACCAATTATTCCTGCCCAAACATTTATGGAAAATCGTCGCTGATATGCATGTGTAGAAGACGCATGTGGATTTACATCTGCCCATTGGTGGGAATTGTGGGTGTTAAATGTACCGTCACGTGTAAATGTACATTCATCTGTAAAAAGCACAGTTGCACCAAAATCGGGATTTAGGGTGTGCTTCTGCAGATACCAGCGAGCAAAATACATTCGACGAGGAAAATCCCTTTCAGTCAGTTCCTGGACTCGTTGGACATGAAAAGGATGCATACTTTCATCCTTTAGTACTCGCCATGTCGTGGAGGGTGATACTTCAATTTGACTAGCCACTGCTCGCGTGCTTGTATTTGGATGATCAGTCACCATATCCAGAATTTTTTCTTCCACGGCTACCGTTCTGTTAGACTTCGCACAGCCTGCATTTGAACGTGCACCAAAAAAGGATCCTGTCTCACACAACTGTCTGTGCAAGCGCACAAATGTTTTATCATTGGGCAACCGCCTGTTGGGAAACTTTTTTCCGTATAATCGTCGCGCCTCTGCACTATTCCCATTTGCAGTTCCGTAGATGAAGTGCATATCAGCCTTTTCTTGATTAGTGAAGGGCAACATCTTTCGTTACGTTTGTTCCGTGATTTACACTTGCACACTCGGGTCAATGGCTTTTATCTTAATAACAATTTGCATATGCGTTCTTCTTCTTCCCCATATCACAATTTCATGTTCTTCTTCCAGAATCTTGCAGCTAAAACGCTTGCATGGATAAAACTTGAAGATGCTCTAGCACGTTTGCGTTTGAATTCAAATCATGCATTTTCTAATCGAAGTTGATTGTTTTTATGTTGTACTATCGCCTCTTAAAGTTTGCTTTATCGTTTTTTATTTTGATCATTACATACGAGCATTTCAATTTTTCCTCCCTAAACGCGGTTACATTTGCGCCACTTAACCGCTCCCGATGGTTTCAATTTTGCGCTCAAAATTCAAGTTAAAATCTAAGCTTTTGTAAACATTTAACAAAATAAAAAAAATACTGGTAAAAGGTAGTTGTTCGGTACTCCAAAGTCTAGAGCGCCCTCTAACGGCATTTTTTTAACTTTGTCTTTAAAACTTTTTTTAATGAAAATACTAATTTAAAGAATGATTTTAGTGAAAACCGCAAATGAATCGATCCATTTTCCCGTTTTTTATCATCATTTGAAATTTAGGACTCTAAACTTTGATGGCTCCTTTCTCCTTCGGAAGACGTTTGGGACACTTGGTTTCCTATTTACTATTACTCGTTTTGATGTGTACTATCACTTCTTAAAGTTACTCCCATCATTTATGAAACACCCTGTATATATATATATATATATATAACGATTTAGTCACAGATAATGATGTTAAGCAAAATAATTTTAAGCTATTCCGCAATAATTGCTTGGAATACAATTATCCAAGTAACTTCATTTTTAAATATATGTCTAAATTATCTCTCTAATTCTCCTTTTCAAAGTTTAAGTATTATTCTTTGTTTTTTTCTCTTTCTGTTTTTTATTATTTTCAATTTGTTTTAGTTTGCTTTGTTTAATTACAAAAAAACTATCCAGGTGGCGCCACTAGTTTTTGCATCTGGCTTTATCAACTTAACACGTCATTTTTAACGATCATTTAGCGTATTGTTCTCGTACGTACAGTTTTTCCCGCTCTCCGGTTATTTGAATTTTTCATGTAAGTTTTTGCTTCATTATTCCTTTTCAAAATTATTTTTATTTGTATTTTGTTAGGATTCATTTCCTTTCATATTTTCTATTATTTTTATTTTATTTTTCTTTTGGTTGCAAATTACACGTGGTTGGTTTTAGGCCTAATTTTTCAATATTGGTATGTTTTTCTGTTATGTATAAAATTTCTGCTGAACAGGGGAAAGTAGGATCCATAAATTATATTTAACCCTAATTTTGCTGGTCCTAATTCAGCAACAGCTTTAGAAATCATAACAGGTCTTCATTTTAGTCTATTGACTCTTTTGGCTTCTTACATTTTAAAGTTCTAATTCTGTTCTATGTTATACATACGCTTAGTTAATTCTTCTATAATAGACTCTTCCATTATTTTTAAAGTGTGTTTCTTTAAATCTGGTTTGAATCTTCTAGCTTAGTTAGTGATATTATTTTGTATTATCAATTTTATTATGCCATGTATTTCTTTTATTTTATGTTACTATATATATATATATATATATATATATGGTGTAGGATTCAAAAGTTCCCAAACTGAGCCTATAACGCGGAAAAGTTTTGTATTAGAGTGACTGCAATATTATTTCTGTGTTACTGCGTTCTTCCCCTTTTCTAAAGAAAGTTTGTATCAAATCACGTGATCAGTGGCTCACAGAGGTGATTTATTTTGTAGGCAGATACATCTAGTCGTCGGCGATTGAAAGAAATTGCGTTTGTTGACAGACAATGAATGTAAAATTTTGTGTTCGTTTGGGAAAAAGTGCCACGGAGATTTACGAAATTTCAAAATACATGGATAGCTGTGATGCATTAGCGCAAACGCAAACTTCTGAGTAGCATCGACATTTCATAGAAGGCAGGGAAAGTGTCCAAGACGAAAAACGTTTTGGACGTCTGTTATCTTCCCGCACCGCTGAAAACATTGAAAAAGGTTTCTTCTGCGATACATTAGAACAGGCTTCAAACAAAGGAAGAACAGTTGGGATATCCTCGCCCACATGTCAACGGATACTGACTAAGGATCTTAACATGCATTGGGTGTATCAACACATCGTTCGCTGCATGTTAAAAGAAGACCACTCTGCAGGTTAAGTTAAAAGTGTATTGAAAGCTCAATTAAAGGACATGGCTGAAAATGGATTCCAGAAATGGTTCGATGACCTTTACAACCGATGGCTAAAGTTTGTTGTTGCTCAAAGGTCTATTTTCGAAGAAGGATGTGTAGCTTAACTGGTAATATTTTTGAAGTTATATACTCAGACCAGGAACTTTTGAATCCTACTAAGTATATTTTAGTTAAGAAGTTAATTTTCTTACAAATAAAACCAGGATACCTAAATCGATGGGGAAAAAAGCACTTGACAACACATTCTATCAAAATAAACATAACTTTTTATGAAGCAATTTTTTTATAGTTAGAAAAGATCACAAATGAAGCACAGACTTTAAGCTTTAAAATTACAGTATATGACAAGGAACTTAAAGTAAATTACCGTAAAATCCGGCGTATAACGCGCGCTTTTAACACAAAAAAAATCGAAATTTACGGATGAGCGTTGTACGTCAGGTATAAAAATGAGAGCTTTAAAAATTAAAACAAAAAGACGAGAAGAGAAAAAAATTAGTCTTCTAAATGCTGTTTATTTAGAAGAAATGACATTCCTTATGAACTTCAGGGGTCTTAGTTTTAGAAGTACATAAGTTTTTTCAAAAGTTTCGTATAATATCTCGAATAAATGACTTCAAAACATTAGAGCGTTGCACACATCCGTTTCATGTTTCTTCGTAAAAAAAAAGGGGGGGGGTGAGCGTTATTCGGCGAATATATCTAAAAATAAAAAATTGCAGCTTGAAAATATAGATGCACGTTATATGCCAAATCTTATGGTAATATATTTAAACATTTAGAATTTTTTGTGTGCTCCTTTTATTTTTACTTGTTTAATTCAAAGTATTATGTTGTGTTGACCCTTTGAGATAATCATGGATAATATCTCATCTCTATCAAGAGTAAAATACGAATTTCAATATTATTTCAGAATTAGATATAGACTGTTAAAAATAATTAGATTACAGTACATGTATTTATATTTGTTTAATTTATTCACTAAAATTTATTTAATGAATTTTATCACTTTAGTCTTTTTATACTATTTTTATGTCTTTTTTGAAGTCATTATTTTGCTGGTATATTTTGTATGTGTGTAAAATGCTTCTGATTTAAACGGAGAAAAGTGCTCGTTAGTGCAACTTTTATATACAGGCAACACAAGGAATTTAAATATATTTATCCAACATCTAAATATTACATATTACTTAGACAGATAATTTAGCTGTGTGAAATGCGTTGCACATCTTTATCAGATTTATTTTATAATACATTTAAGATAAAGTACATTAGTACTACAATATTGATAAAAAAACACTAATTTAATCTTCTGATTGTAGAATGAAGAGATTGATCTCCATGGCCAATGGCCGAGCATATATATAGTACAAGCCTCATTAAACTTCCATTCAATGCACTCATTAAAACTTTAAGCCCAGACAACTTTATAATTTGCATCAGCTTCTTTATACAACAAAATTTTAAATGGCATTGAAACTCGACAAGAAGAAAGCTGGTCAGAGTTTATGCCTATTTTTCTGCTTCAGGTTGCAAAAGAATAGCTCAAATTTTAACTATATTAAAATTAATATAAACATATCAAAGTATTTTATATATATATATAATTAATGTACCTTCATCAAAAGGTGTTATATGTATATATAACACCTTTTAATAAATGTACATCAGTATATATATTCTTATTAAAGGATTTAGATACTTTTTACAAAAGGTCTTTGAATTTCACTTATATCAAGAAAATGTAATGAAAAAAGGCAAAAAAAATTTTTTCAAGTTGCAATTTTTATAATTAAATATATTTATTCAACGCATTATTTTGAAAAAATATTAGGCTAGATTTTAAAAAAGGAAGAGTTTATGTATATATACACAGCGTAGTGCATAAAAATGAGAAGACACAAATGCACTAAATTGGATACAGTGTTGATTATGGTTGAAGATGATATGCTCCCTGTGATTTTTCCAAGCTCACATAAGATTCTTTTTATTCAATGTGAAAACAATTTTAACATACTTTGGGGCCTAGATCTTGAATGAAATGTCATAGGATTATGATTATTTGTTTTAGGTGGGTATATTAATTGGATGATTGTTCGCCAATTTTTGAAAAAAAATGCAAAAAAGTGAACTTAGGATTTTTTTTTGGTCCTCTAAATGCATAAATCTTTCCATTCAAATTACACAGCATTCATATGGTATGGGAATGATACTTATCTTTTTTTATAAAAAAACAACAAGAAAACAAATCTATCTGGCACAATAAACATGTTTCTTATTGTGAAAAAATAAGCTGAGTGTGTGCATTTTGTATTTGTAAAGAAGATGGCCTGCAATAGCGTGGTGGTACATTTTTTTGGACTCATATTTTCATACTAGTAATGCACATGTGAGGTACTAATTATTGTAATATTGACTTACTTAGAAACATACTATGTGTACTTACCTGTTTTGTATCAAATATCCCAAGAGAATCCCACTTTCATTTACACTTAAAAATGCACAACACATTCACTTCCAAAAAATACCACTCAACAAACTCACGCTGATCAAAGAATGAACTACTGCATAAACCCATCGCATACAATGAGCTTCTGACATCTTTTACAAACTTGAGGAGGTTAGTAACTGTTAGGAGTTGACCTCTGTAGTGGTTCAGAGAATGTGCCCCCTATTATCCATTTCTGAGGCATTCAAACAAGTGGTACGTTTTATGTACCACCACATAATAAACGGATAAGAACTAGTGGTACAACATATGTACCACCAAGCATGAAAGAGTATTGCAGAATCGTGATTCTTTTCCGTATGAATGACCGATCGAATCGAAGAGAATTTTATGTTTGCCACCTGCAGATTCTTAAGTTTTATTTTGAAAATTCATCTGCTTATAGGAAGGGTATTACAGCTATCTCAATAGATATTGGATAAATATTTATTAAGTTGATATTGAATTATTTTCATTATCCAAAATATCTGAATGCCTTTTAAAAATAATCTTTATACATTGAAAATGCCCCAAAAGGTTAATAGAGTTCACATCGAAGAAAACAAAATTTTAAAACATTTATATATTTCAAATAATATTGTTTTTGAAAAACTGGAAATTCTTACTAATCTGGTATTTCATAAGAAGGGGAAAAACTACAAAATAAATAAATAACAAGTAACTAAGAGTTAAAAGGCAGAATGAATTTATCTTTTATTATTTAATAAACTTTTGGTGCAATATCGGTATACCTTTCAATGTGTGGAAATTACTAGATCATTTAAAATGTCATTTACCAACAACGAGGAATAATATAGAAAAAAATCAAAGACACATGAGGAAAATAACTCTCTCACGCTCACTACTTAAAATTTAGAATTTATTTCAAAAGGAAATAATTCTGCAAATTTCAGGGTAAACGTACCTTGACAAGATTGCAAATGAAGTGAAATACATAGCTCTCCGGTTTAATGAAATACAAGAGAAGCAATCTGCTGAATGGGATATACCCATGTCGTTATTTATGTGAAGGAAATCAATGTGGACGTTTCCTTTTGTTACCTCAGAGGACACATTTAAATAACAGAGAATGCTAGGCCACCACCAATGGCGGCAGTTCCAGAAGACAGAGATTTTAAGAGGGGCATGGTGATCGAACTGAGAAGTGCAAGTTAATTCATAAGTGAAATTTCAGCTGACATTCCCTTGGAACCTTCCAGGAGGGACCGGGTACGACAAAGCTGATGGCACAAGAAATAGTGACAAACTTTCAAAACATTTCAATTATTTCACAGGAAGTTTTTAGTAACGGGTTCATACTACGTCCAAACACTTGATGGAAGTCAAACAAGAACTCTCCTAACGGTAAATAGCGACCACGGAACAAAGTGCGCGAACAGTAGCTCGACACCAAGAGGGAAGCCATATAACGAATGTTTCGTGAACTAAGGTTACACTTTTAAAAAAAAATTTTTTTTATCATCTTCAAGAAGTGCAGATGTAAAAAGAAATGGCTTTCTAACGGGGCGTGTCTTATTAGCACGATCGTTCCAGTAACAGGTCATATTGTAGCCAGAATTTGTGGCATCTGTTTTGCTTATAAACGAGGAAATGTTCACTTGTAAGGGCAAATTATAAGTGAAGTACAACAGTCTTGTGGTCAACAAAGTGTACACAACAATCTAGTGGTCTTATGTGGACCACATTAAATTTACATGCTACACGTTCAAGATGTTACCAGGAAAGGTTCTTTGTGAGGTTAATCCGTGGCTACTTATTCATGCTGTTTATTTCCTCTACTATATCGCCTTAACTGATAAAAATACCATATCATTCTTCAGGAGAAGTTGCTATACTTACTTCGACTTTCATCCACAAATCAGCGACAGACTATGTGGTTCCAGAAGGATGGAGCGAAAGCACATTATCAGAGAAATGTATGGAGCTCTCTCAATGCTACATTTCAAAACAGTTAGGTCGGCTATGGCAGACTAGTTGTTTGTTCTCCCAGATCTCTTGATCTGTCTTCCTTAGAATTTTATTCTCTAAAGATAGCTATAAACCGTGTTGTATGAAACACTCCCTCACGCACCAGAGGAAATCTTGTTTTCAGAATTAGCGTAACATCAGCCGACGCTCGTAGAATAACAGGAATCTTTTAGCGTGTAAGAGATTTTTCTAACCGAGGATGCCATACCTGGATCGTAGCTGTTGATCACTCATTTGAGCGATTTCTTTAATATTTTCATTAATAAATTTTTTTGCCTCAAATCTGCACTTTTTTGTATTCTTTTCTATCACGAACAAGCCTTATCGATTGCCTTCCTACTCCAATTGTATTGAGGTATTGGGATTTGGCGGGATTTCACCATTTGCTTTGGTGACCACTAACTCTCCTTCCGATTTGATCCATCAGTTTAGATGTATCAAATATTTTATGTATGCATATACATACATATGCATTGCAGATATGCATATACATACATATGCATATTTGTGTAAAAAACAGGGGAAAAGTTATAAGAATATAATTTAAACATTTAATAGAATTCACACAATTATTATGCAACAATTTTCAAGGAATTCAATTACATCTCTACACTACATTTACTATTATCATAGCACATAGCTAAATTTTGATGAAACCCCGAAATCTCTTTATACGAAATCACATATAAATGTATGTATTAAAAAGCATATTTAAATATATTATTGATCATAACTCTGAATTTTCTGGCATCTAAAGATACATAACTCATAATTTATTTCTTTAACTTTGGAATAGAATAATATAACAATTTATCAATTTTATTTATTCATCTATGACGTTTAAAACTTTTATTTGGTTTTACAGCATATTTTTGTTAAAAATATTTTTCCAAGCAATTCAAATTTTGATCTTTGAATTTTTCAGGTCTTAGTGTGGAAAACTTAACTAAATCCTTGATATAATTAATTAACCCCAAAAAGAAGATACGAGGCGTGACACAAAAAAACGAGACTGGTTCAATAAATCATTGTACATACAGAATAAGTTCTCCGTGATATTATCACCTTCAAAGTAGCTTTGAAATGAGGTTTTAGGAGGGCCCCTTCAGGAGATTCTCCGTTTTTGCCTGAACCTCTTCACTTAGGTAAAATGGGTTCCCTTTAAGAAAGTTTTCACTGCAGGAAATAGAAAAAAAAGGTGCATGGGGCCAAAGCAGGTTGATAAGGAGGATACCCCATCGCAATAATATTTTTGCTGGTCAGAAACTGCTTGTCAGATCGGGCCGTGTGAGCGAGTGCATGGTCTTGGTGCAACAGCCAGCCAGCCAGCTATCCTCAATTCAGGACTTTTTCCCTAATTTTTTCACGAAATCTCTTTAGTACTTCAATGTAGTAGTGTTGATTAACTGTCGGATCACTGATGTGAGTGGGAACCCACTCATATCCCGAATTTTGGCAATGTTTTGGTCTATAATCGTTGACTTTAAGGCCCAGCAGGTTCATCATCTTCCACGCTGTCCCTTTCCCCTGAAAACCACTTATGCCAATTAAACACATGTGCACAAGACAAAGTTTCATCTCCGTAAGCCTTGATTAATAATTGAAATGTTTTCGCGGCTGATTTCTTAAGTTTCACAAGAAACTTGATGTCGACATTTTTCTGGCAGAATGCAATTGAACGTGGCAATGACGCAGTACTTCCAACTGGCGTGATCGGTTAAGGCGAAATTGGGCACACCCATGTGGCGGTGAAACCACATGGGTAAAGGAAGCATGTGGCATGACGTCACCATAACAGTTGTTGCCAACTGCACACTTTTTTCAAATTACACACTTAGTCTCGTTTTTTTTTTTTTATCACACCTTGCACACGCTGCAATCTTTATTTAAATATCTTCAAAAAAAATCAAAAATGTCAAATACGAATGTCTTCTTGGTCATAACAGCATTTTTAAATCGTATTCTTTTTTTCTACTTTATGGGGAATGTTTCTCAGTAGTTCAAAAAGTATTTTAAGAAAAGTTATACATTTTATCAAGAAAGCAGATACACTACCAAAACTGCTTGTACTATTATAAATTAAAGGGAGAGTATTTTACTAAAATTAATATCATGTGAGATAAAATATGTTGCGTTTATCTTACTTTCAAAAGAGCAAATCATTTCTTACCTATTTAATTATCGTAAAATATTTAAGGCTGAATTAAGCCCACACTAGCAAGTTATCTTTGTACTTTTAAAAACTCATCTTTTTGAAAGCAGTAAGGGATTTGAATATTATATTTTTTAAATAAATAAATTTATGCAATCCTTTTCGACCTATTGACTCGATCTAAAGGTTGCATCGAAAAATTTGATGCAAATGCATTCGGTTAGATTATTTTTTTGTGGTTGCTTAATATTTCTTATGAATGACATTAATATAAGCAAAAATAAGAAGTATCTGATATTATGAAGATTGCAAAAATCACAATGATTTATTGTCATTCAAGGTTTTTCTACTGAAAAATAAAACCTTCGCTTTAATATTTGAATTAGTCATTTTTACATGTTATGCCAAGTACGTTAAAACTGAAGAAATCAAGATCTTTAATTTTATACATGTGGGAACCATTTAATTTATTTGTTTTTATTTTTTTGTTCATTTTAAGTTTTGATCATTAAGCCTTAGTTAAGTATAATTTCTTTTAAATATTTCTCTAACTAATTTTAGGAAAAAATTTAAGCTAAATTTTTGAAACTTAAATGAAATATCAATCAAATAATAATTGATTCAGTTACTTTAGTTGTAAGAATAATTTCTTTTAAATATTCCCCTAAATAATTTTAGGAAAATTTTTAAACAAAATTTTTGAAACTTAAATGAAATATCAATCAAATAATAATTGATTCGGTTACTTTAGTTGTAAGAATAATTTCTTTTAAATATTCCCCTAAATAATTTTAGGAAAATTTTTAAACAAAATTTTTGAAACTTAAATGAAATATCAATCAAATAATAATTGATTCTCAGTTACTTTAGTTATAAGAATAATTTCTTTTAAATATTCCCTAAATAATTTTAGGAAATATTTTAAACAAAATTTTTGAAACTTAAATGAAATATCATTCAAATAATAATTGATTCAGTTACTTTAGTTGTAAGAATAATTTCTTTTAAATATTCCCCTAAATTATTTTAGGAAAACTTTTAAACAAAATTTTCGAAACTTAAATGAAATACCATTCAAATAATAATTGATTCAGTTACTTTAGTTATAAGAATAATTTCTTTTAAATATTCCCCTAAATAATTTTAGGAAATATTTTAAACAAAATTTTTGAAACTTAAATGAAATATCATTCAAATAATAATTGATTCAGTTACTTTAGTTGTAAGAATAATTTCTTTTAAATATTCCCCTAAATTATTTTAGGAAAACTTTTAAACAAAATTTTCGAAACTTAAATGAAATATCAATCAAATAATAATTGATTCTCAGTTACTTTAGTTATAAGAATAATTTCTTTTAAATATTCCCCTAAATAATTTTAGGAAATATTTTAAACAAAATTTTTGAAACTTAAATGAAATATCATTCAAATAATAATTGATTCAGTTACTTTAGTTATAAGTATAATTTCTTTTAAATATTCCCCTAAATAATTTTAGGAAATATTTTAAACAAAATTTTTGAAACTTAAATAAAATATCATTCAAATAATAATTGATTCAGTTACTTTAGTTGTAAGAATAATTTCTTTTAAATATTCCCCTAAATTATTTTAGGAAAACTTTTAAACAAAATTTTTGAAACTTAAATGAAATATCATTCAAATAATAATTGATTCAGTTACTTTAGTTATAAGTATAATTTCTTTTAAATATTCCCCTAAATAATTTTAGGAAATATTTTAAACAAAATTTTTGAAACTTAAATGAAATATCATTCAAATAATAATTGATTCAGTTACTTTAGTTATAAGTATAATTTCTTTTAAATATTCCCCTAAATAATTTTAGGAAATATTTTAAACAAAATTTTTGAAACTTAAATGAAATATCATTCAAATAATAATTGATTCAGTTACTTTAGTTGTAAGAATAATTTCTTTTAAATATTCCCCTAAATTATTTTAGGAAAACTTTTAAACAAAATTTTCGAAACTTAAATGAAATATCAATCAAATAATAATTGATTCAGTTACTTTAGTTATAAGTATAATTTCTTTTAAATATTCCCCTAAATAATTTTAGGAAAATTTTTAAACAAAATTTTTGAAACTTAAATGAAATATCATTCAAATAATAATTGATTCAGTTACTTTAGTTATAAGTATAATTTCTTTTAAATATTCCCCTAAATAATTTTAGGAAATATTTTAAACAAAATTTTTGAAACTTAAATGAAATATCATTCAAATAATAATTGATTCAGTTACTTTAGTTGTAAGAATAATTTCTTTTAAATATTCCCCTAAATTATTTTAGGAAAACTTTTAAACAAAATTTTCGAAACTTAAATGAAATATCAATCAAATAATAATTGATTCAGTTACTTTAGTTATAAGTATAATTTCTTTTAAATATTCCCCTAAATAATTTTAGGAAATATTTTAAACAAAATTTTTGAAACTTAAATGAAATATCATTCAAATAATAATTGATTCAGTTACTTTAGTTATAAGTATAATTTCTTTTAAATATTCCCCTAAATAATTTTAGGAAATATTTTAAACAAAATTTTTGAAACTTAAATGAAATATCATTCAAATAATAATTGATTCAGTTACTTTAGTTGTAAGAATAATTTCTTTTAAATATTCCCCTAAATTATTTTAGGAAAACTTTTAAACAAAATTTTTGAAACTTAAATGAAATATCATTCAAATAATAATTGATTCAGTTACTTTAGTTATAAGTATAATTTCTTTTAAATATTCCCCTAAATAATTTTAGGAAATATTTTAAACAAAATTTTTGAAACTTAAATGAAATATCATTCAAATAATAGTTGATTCAGTTACTTTAGTTATAAGTATAATTTCTTTTAAATATTCCCCTAAATAATTTTAGGAAATATTTTAAACAAAATTTTTGAAACTTAAATGAAATATCATTCAAATAATAATTGATTCAGTTACTTTAGTTGTAAGAATAATTTCTTTTAAATATTCCCCTAAATTATTTTAGGAAAACTTTTAAACAAAATTTTCGAAACTTAAATGAAATATCAATCAAATAATAATTGATTCAGTTACTTTAGTTATAAGTATAATTTCTTTTAAATATTCCCCTAAATAATTTTAGGAAATATTTTAAACAAAATTTTTGAAACTTAAATGAAATATCATTCAAATAATAATTGATTCAGTTACTTTAGTTATAAGTATAATTTCTTTTAAATATTCCCCTAAATAATTTTAGGAAATATTTTAAACAAAATTTTTGAAACTTAAATGAAATATCATTCAAATAATAATTGATTCAGTTACTTTAGTTGTAAGAATAATTTCTTTTAAATATTCCCCTAAATTATTTTAGGAAAACTTTTAAACAAAATTTTTGAAACTTAAATGAAATATCATTCAAATAATAATTGATTCTCAGTTACTTTAGTTATAAGAATAATTTCTTTTAAATATTCCCCTAAATAATTTTAGGAAATTTTTTAAACAAAATTTTTGAAACTTAAATGAAATATCAATCAAATAATAATTGATTCAGTTACTTTAGTTATAAGTATAATTTCTTTTAAATATTCCCTAAATAATTTTAGGAAAATTTTTAAACAAAATTTTTGAAACTTAAATGAAATATCAATCAAATAATAATTGATTCGGTTACTTTAGTTGTAAGAATAATTTCTTTTAAATATTCCCCTAAATAATTTTAGGAAAATTTTTAAACAAAATTTTTGAAACTTAAATGAAATATCAATCAAATAATAATTGATTCTCAGTTACTTTAGTTATAAGAATAATTTCTTTTAAATATTCCCCTAAATAATTTTAGGAAATATTTTAAACAAAATTTTTGAAACTTAAATGAAATATCAGTCAAATATTAATTATTCAGTTACTTTAGTTATAAGAATAATTTCTTTTAAATATTCCATTAAAAATTTTAGTAACATTTTTAAACAAATATTTTGAAACTTAAATGTGAAACATCAGTCGAATAATAATTGATTCAGATGTTAACAGTCTTACACATGCACTGTATAGAATAGAGTAGAAAAATAGTAATGCAAAATTTCCTTAAATTAAAATAATCAGATTCTAATTAGAATAAATTATAAAAATTAAATTTTTTTTTTTGAATTTACTGTCATATAACGAAAATATAAAAATTACTCCTATGGAAAACAATAGTGATAGATTATTAAATTATAGTTTTTCTTAAGAGTTAGCTTACTTTTTTTATATAAATGCATTAAAACATTCACAAACTTTCAAAGATTCGAAAATGTAGCACCATTTAATCTGATGGAATTAATCTTTATATGCATGAAGATTTCATCAATTTAATATTCAAAAACTGAAGTACAGGCTGTGTAAGGGAAATTTAATTTGTAAGCATAGAATTTTTTTTGCGTGAAATTCTGAGTTGTAAAAGAAAAATAAATTTTATTTTATTAAAATTCATTTAAGTGGCTCTTATAAAAAGAACCACCTCTTTTACAATTAAATATGTTTCTTAAAGAAAAACATTTATTATTGTAATGAATCCATATCGTTAAGGTAAAAACTGGAAATTTAAATCACAGTATGGCCATTTTCATGGCATATAAGTTTCAAACAATCTTGAAATTTTACAAAGATGTTATAGATCCAAATTGTTGAATTAATAAAGGCATAAAATATTTTTAATATCGATATGTTTTATAATTGAAGAATAAATAGTTTTTATAAAAATATAAAAATATATCGCTTTTTTAACTTATAATTCAGTATGAACTGCTTATCCCCATACATTAACTCTCAAAGATATATTTTCCATTTTCCCATTTCTCTTTTGAAACATTTGCATTTCCAAGGTCTAGGTCCATTAATTCCGAACAAGAGGGGGGGGGGAAGCGAACAGAAAAAAAGGAATAATCTAATTTCATTTTTCACGAACCAACAACGCCCCATATTCCTTTAGCAAAACACAAAGGTTTTCAACAAAAACTGAATTTCATAGCAGAAAAAAGCAAAAAAGAACAACAATAACAAAAAAGGAACTGTAGGCTCAACCTACTGTGATAATACTGTCTCTGCCATTAGGTATGTAATGCTTGCTCTCTTCGGTGTCCTTCCTCTGGAAAAGCATGGAAATAACGGTAGCACGTGTTTAAAGTTACGTCAGGGTTTTGCTTTTCGTTTGGGCAGCTAGCCGATACGTGTCTTGGGGTTATAATTACGTCTGGACCATCGAAATGGTTTCTTCTACGACCTCCTAGCCCCGAACACTACCGAAGACGTGTGACCCTTGATTGTCAAGTCAGAGATGGGCATAAATCAACCGCAGGCAACGGACAGCTCTCTGGAGGAGTATATAAGGGAAAGAATGGCCGTCTCACTTCACTAGCAACTCATCGAAGTAGGAACAAATCCTATAATCGCAGCTAGAAAATGATACTTGTAAGTATTTGGATTACTCTCACTCTTGTAGACAAACAACACTTCACTTTCATTCATTGCTGATGCAAATTTATTCAAACAACTCTCAATCTACTTTTGCTTTTGGAATTATGGAATAATAATAGGCTTAACTTAGGCTTCTTTTAAAACTGGATGATTTACGGAGCTTTAACTATTATTGTAATTCTAAAACTTCTCCTCTAATAGAATGCCTAACTTAATTCTACTGTCACTTCTAACTATTAATTCGAGTTTTTTCATCTGTGAAAATAGAATGATTTAGCTGATTTTCAATTAGACAATTAGAATATTTAAATCATTTATTAAGAAATTAACTAATACTAATAAATTTTTACCCTTTAATTTTTATTAATAACATTTCTTAAATTTTTTTATATGCTTAATATTGATCTGAAAATTTTGAAAATGTGTCTAATGATTTAAACATAAACTAATTTGATTAAATGATATTTCAATCATTGTTTTCTAATTTTGATTAAAATTTAGAATAATTAATAACAATCAATTAATTGACTGACTTCAAATTGCAATTTAAAAATATTTAATTGGCTTATTTTTGTTTTGCAATTCAGGTTTATATTCTACATAGCAGTTATTTGGTTATTTATAGTTACTCTTATGGTTAAATCCTTTATTTTAGGCAATAGGACTCTTGGCACTGTTGGTGTCCACCAACACCTGTTCAGCAGCAATTAAAGGAGGAAGGATAATTCAGGAGCCTGCAGTTATTCAGGTAATTTGAATTTACCATATCTTGATCAATATTTTGAATAAATTATGTATTAAACTCGTAAATTAATATCAACTCGTTTAATTTCAACTCGGTATTCCTTTTGGTAAAGCTCTATTTATCTAATACTTAAAATTATTAAAATATTTAATGTACTTATTAATGTATTATTTACTTATTTTTGAGTCTTTTAATTTAACAAATTTGGTTATTCACATACGATATTTAAAGAAAAAAAATTAAAAATTACACATTAAGAAGGTGTATTGCAGCTATTGTTAACATTAACTAATAACATATGCCTTTAATTAAAATACTTTAATGAAGCTAACTTTTTAATGAATTCCAGAATTTGTTGAAAAAGAAATAGTAGCACTTTTGTTTTGTAGATGGCGCTATAAGTGCATTATTCTAGAATAAATAACATTTTGGAATGCTTTAAAATTTTAATACAATGTAGAAAAAAAATCTTTTAGTAGTTTACATACATTGTGAGACTGTACTGTACTTACATACTGTAAAGAAAATACGCCTGAAGTGATTAATATCAAACGCATAAAACATTACGATTCTCGACATTAAAATGTGTTAAGATTAATTTTAAAAAACTGTTTTGTGTTATGTACAAAATATGTGTTCTTAAACACATATCTCAATATAAAAAATATATAAAATTATCATATTTAATAACTTAGCCAATTGCTCTTATTACTGAAATTTAACTTTTAATTTTTTCATTTATGCAGGATGTATCCCAACCTCATGTTCATGTATCCAAAGGCGGTAAGTTTTAATATTATTATTATTAAAAATATTATGAGAAAAAATTTGAAATTTTATTGGCTTTTAATAATTCTTGACTAATTTTAAATTAGCTTATTTTCCATATATTTTCAAAATAAAGTTTCACATTCCGATAGATATATTATTAATAAAGCAATTTAAGTAATTGATATTTGTTCCTAAGACCCTTTTCTTTATGTTCTAAAAATAAAAAAAAGAGTTTACATTTAGATAAGTTATATAATATTTTAATACAAGTATTTAATTTCTTAATGGTCTGGATACATATTTATAATTTGTACTCTTAATTAAAAAAATAATCTCTAATTATTGCTAATTCATAAGAAAATACATACAAATATTCAAGAATTCTTAAAATATTGCTTATTTAAATAATATTGGAATTAATATTTTTATAAATAGTACTTGATAGCAAATAACTTTCGATTTAGGTGGAGGTGGAGCGCTACATCATACTGCCGTTGTTCAAGACCCAATTTCAGGACCAGTAGTTGTTGAAAAAGTATCATCGCTTGGATCATCTGGTGGCATCAAAACCGCTGGATTAGGCGCTGGTTCTGCCCAATATACATTAGGCGATGGACTGTTTGGTCAGCGACAATTGTATCGTACTGGTCCAGCACAGTATCCATTTGGACTCTTAGGATCAGATTATTATTCATACCCCAACTCTTTGCTCACCGCTCCTCGAGTTCTCCGACGCAAAACTGTCTCTTCCAACAACTTGTCTGGTTTGAGACCAGTTGGATTTTCAGGTCTGAAAGGAGGTGTCATTGCTGATCCTACTACATCTCAATTCTCCATTGGGGATGCTCAGATTAAAACAAATGTTTTTGGTGCCAGGAGAAATATTTACCGAACCGGACTTTCACCTGTACCATTTGGTTTGATGGGATTAGATTACTACTCATACCCTAAGAATTTGCTTTTGCAAAGGCAAGTTGATGATGGTTTTGGTCTCAGACAAACAAATATCTTGGGTGGTGGATTAGCCTTCTCTGCCGGAGACTCACAGATTAGAGGACCAATTGGACAGGAAAAAGTAACAGTAGTTGAAACTGATCCTTTGAGTGGTGGACAAAGAGTAACAACCGTACAACAAGCCCCTTCAGTTATTCCCCAGCAAGTTTCTCTTTTGGATGACGGAGCAGAATTCGGTCAACGCAAGGTCACCACTACCACCATCACAGAATCTGCAGATCCAGTTGCTGCTGCTCTTGGCGAAAAGCAAATCACTCAGACAACTGTAACCAAAGGAGGAAGTGGTTTGAGAGGTGGAAATATTATTCTCAGTGGAGGACCAGCTATTGGCGGATTACGAAGAGTTAAAACGCGCCCAGCACTCGTAGCATCTCAGCCTGCTGCTGTCATTCTCCAAGAAACTTCCGGTCTTGCTCCAGCAATTGGTGGTTTTGGACAAAGACAGGTTGTTACAAAGACTGCTCCAGCTCCAGTTATCGCACAAGCACCAATTGTTCAAACACGAGTAGCACCAACAATTGTCTCAGCCCCATCCCCTGTTGTTGTACAAGCACCCATTCAGCGACGAGTTATTGCCAGAAGACCAGGAGACGTTTTCCTATCTCAAGTAGCCCGCCCACGAGTAGCCACTATTGCTAGACCAGTTCAGGTTGCTGTACCAGTAGCTCAACAAAGAGTAGTATCTCCAATCGCTGGAAATGTACAGTTTACACTCGGAGGCTCTCAGCTTATAGGAGGACCAGTTGTTGCTCAAGCCCCTGTTTTCGCCGCACCTAGACCTACAGTCATTGCTGCTGCTCCACGACCCGCAATCTTTGCTGCTCCAAGACCAACAGTCATTGCTCAAGCTCCTGTTATTGCCGCCGCTCCACGACCAGCAGTCATTTCTCAAGCTCCAATCATCGCCGCTCCTAGACCTGCAGTCATTTCTCAAGCTCCAATTATCGCCGCTCCTAGACCTGCAGTCATTTCTCAAGCTCCTATTATTGCAGCTCCAAGACCTACTATCATTTCTCAAGCCCCACAAGTGATTTCTCAGGTAAAGACCTCACCAGGATTGATTGGCAGAAGCCTTTTTGGTAGAAGGGCACCTCAAGTAGTATACGTTGATGGAGGTAGACAATTCTTAGGTATTGACATTATTGGAGGAAGCAGAATTGGAGATCCCCGATATGGCTACACTCAACTTCCAATCAGTACCAGCAGATTTGCCAATTTAGGCTTGAGTCAAGCTCGTATTCCAGTTCGAAGCTTCGCTTCAATTGATGGACAAGGCTCAATTGATGCTGGACCTACACTTCTTGCACCTGCACAGTTGCCTATTGGTGTATCAGCTTTGAGAAAATCCCCTGTTTTGGCAGTGTCTGCTCCAGTAGCGAAAACAGTTGTATCAGGCCCTTCAAAAATTGGTGGCCCAGTTATTGCTGGTCCATTGGGACTTACTTCAGTTGGTGGAGCTCCTAGTAAAACCATAACTCAAGAAGAAGTTGTTGGACCAGCTGGAGACTTGCAGACAATTACCACCGTTACCGAAACTGATTCTAACCGACTTGTAGGCTCTAAGATTGGAGGTGCAGCTATTTCCAGTCCATTAGGTTTCGCAGGCATTGGTCAAACTGGTGCAACTAAAACAATCACTCAAGAGGAAGTAGTTGGACCACTTGGAGATCCACAAGTTGTTACAACTGTGACAAAAAGTGCACCTGCAGCAGTTGTAGCCGGACCATCTAAAATTGGAGGATTTGCAACTGGAGGCCTCGCCGCAATTGGTCAAGCTCCCACAAAAGTAGTTACCCAAGAAGAAGTTGTTGGACCAGCTGGAGACTTGCAAACCATTACCACCGTTACCGAAACTGATTCTAACCGACTTGTAGGCTCTAAAATTGGAGGTCCAGTTATTTCCAGTCCATTAGGCTTCGCAGGTATTGGCCAAACTGGTGCAACTAAAACAATCACCCAAGAGGAAGTAGTTGGACCCCTCGGAGATCCACAGGTTGTTACAACTGTTACAAAAAGTGCACCTGCAGCAGTTGTAGCTGGACCATCTAAAATTGGAGGATTCGCAACCGGAGGCCTCGCCGCAATTGGTCAAGCTCCCACAAAAGTAGTTACCCAAGAAGAAGTTGTTGGACCAGCTGGAGACTTGCAAACCATTACCACCGTTACCGAAACTGATTCTAACCGACTTGTAGGCTCTAAAATTGGAGGTCCAGTTATTTCCAGTCCATTAGGTTTCGCAGGCATTGGTCAAACTGGTGCAACTAAAACAATCACTCAAGAAGAAGTAGTTGGCCCACTTGGAGATCCACAGGTTGTCACAACTGTAACGAAAACCGAGCCCGCTGCCATAGTAGCTGGACCATCTAAAATTGGAGGACTTGCAACCGGTGGTCCATTAGGTGTTACCGCCATTGCTCAGTCAGCACCAGCTACCATCTTACAGCAGGAAGAGATCGTGAATCCAATCACTGGACTGAGAACCACTAGTCAACTCACTCAGGAAATAACTCAAGACCCAATTGAAACAGCCATTTCTCAAGCTAAGTTGGGAGGTTCAATCATTGCAAGCCCATTGAGTCAAACAGTACAAAGCCTTGTAGATCCTTTGGGAAGCGGCCAGACTCAAGTCAGCCTAGATAACATCCTTGATGATCCTTCAACTGTCACACAAGTTAAAGAAACCACTTTTGCTGAACCAGGTACAGGAACCATCACAAAGGTGACAGAAGTGTCAAAGGGTGGAGTTGGTGACAGCATTGTGCAGCAAAACATCGCTGATGCCGTTGTCCAGGAGAGCATCTCACCTGCATTTGGAGGTGGTCTTCGATTCTCCCCCCGTGTTACATTTTTGTCTCAACACCCTTACGACGTGCCTGACAGCTCTCTACTGAGGTCAGTAATTACAAGGCCTGTGATTCAACAACAGCAAGAGTTGGAACAGATTTTAGTGAAATAAGATAAGAACTATGAAACCTCTTAAAGTGACTATCCGTCACTTTCTCTTTCAGGATGGACAGTCAGTTCTATGTGATCTGAAAAAGAATTATTTTGTCATGTATAATTTTGTGTTTTGTTAAGTTTTGTGCCGTCTTATCTGTCATGCATAGCAATAAATATTCTATTTACCAAAAACCTTGTGTGGAATTAATTTTAAATCTATACTTCTGTTAGTTAAGAATTAGTTGTTTAAAATAAGTTTAAAAAGGAATTTTTTTTACATTTCAAATAAGATTTAGAAAGGAGAAAATAGTTCAATAATCCTTAATGTAGCAAAACTCTGATAAAATGTAAAATTGATCTTCAAAAGAAAGCCTTAATTTAACTTATTTATACTTAAAAACAATTCCAAAGCTTTTTCTCAGCAACAAACAAAATAAAACTCTATAGCAAACTATGACTTAAGAATACAATTAAATAAGAAATCAATACAATAACTCATTTAAAAAATTTATTGATAGTAATAAATAAGTTTTGAGAAATCTCTGAATAATCAAAGCAATTTTACATATTTTTAGAATTAGTGTACAAATTTAAAATATCAGTTTTATTTCATAAAAGATTAATATCAGATTAAAGTTACAAATCTTATTGCAAATCATTATTTTAATCTAATTTTTCCATAATATGGGGAAAAAGGAAAATTCTAATTCCAAAAAATGTCAAAACTATTGCATTTAAAAGAAATTAAAAATGTTTTGTTTATTCATGAATCGACAAGATTAAAAAATAAGTTATAATTAAATAATAAATAATTACTTTTTTAAAAGAGCAACGAAGAATATTTTGTTTATATATATTTATAGTGTATAAATTCAATACTTTCTAAGTAAATAAAAATATAGGTTTCCACAAACATAATAGTTTAAAAAAATAGAAAAAAATAATGTTATTTTACATAATACAAATATGGTAAAATCAGCACAATATTAATACTATTGGAAAACATTTAAGAGAAGTAAATGTAATCTTTATTTTATGCTCCAAAAATTTATTATAAAAACGCAAAATGTATTTAAATTTTTTAAAAAAATTTTATACACATTAATATTTTGATTTAAACTTCTAAAACATTTCAGTCTAAAATAAATTAATTAGATCTGTTAATTTTAAGAATTACTGTTATGTTTCTTAAAGAAACCTAATACAAACACATCATAGATTTGTTTGCTTTTCAATAAGGGGTCGATGCTTTTGTCAAGAAAATAAATATTTGCATTTACTTATATGCATCAAAAATATTTTTTTCGTATAAATAACTTTCATTAAATATCAGATACTCACTAAATTCAAGTAAAATAATAAAAATTAAAAACTTCCAAAAATCCATCGGTAAAACTTTTGCCAAAAAAATATGGTAGCATATTTTAACCTCCTCAGACCCGAGTCAAAAATAAAAGCTTGATATTTTGTAAGATGTACTTAAATAGTTGTTTTGATTACTCTGATGCAGAAAAGTGCAATAATTTTTTTTTAATTTATAGAAGCTGGGGGGAGGGGATATATCATAAGTGCTATGTCAGGAACAGGACACTACAATCAGAATTTTTTTCAGTACTAAGCAAGAGTGAAGTAATTAATTTAATCTTAGTCTTTAATCCCACAATACATACAATTCATAATTTCAACATGAAAATTAAGCGTAATTTGAGTTTTAGGTACATATTAGTAGTATTTTTACAATAACATTATTTTTTATTCGTGAGATACCTTGAAACCATTTCTAGTAATTGTAAAGCATAGAAAAACCTTGTAGTCTGTACATTGTACAGTTGTTAAGGCTGTATTCCTTAACAACTGTACTTCTCATTCCTCAAATTGAACTCAAATCAGAATCATCGCGATTCATCAGCTCTAAAATTTCATCTGGTATCAAATATTTCCGTAAAAAAATACTTATTAAATGAAAAAATTATCAGAAAAAATAGATAAAAATGAAAAGCAAACATCTCAACTAAAGATTTTAACTCAAGATATACTTCTATCAATCTTCTCCCTCCAAAATATAACTAAAGATTAAAACAAAATTGACTTAAAAAGTATGTTTATAAGTGATTGGGTCCCATTGTATCACAAGTGATACAAGCAAATTTAAAAAAACATTATACTGTAATATTTCACTAAAAAAAATTTTTTTTTGCTGTTAACTAGTAAAGTGAACATATACAAAGAAGAAGCATATTTTAAAAATAGTTTAATGTGTGTATATAAATGAGAAAAAAATATTTACTTCGATGGCGATTCATGTGATGCAACCGATCCCAAATTTGTTTTTGCTGCTCAGCCTTCACAAAAAATTACAAAAACTTTGTATCACATGTGATAAGAGAGAACAGATGAGCTTAAATACAAGCCATCAAATGAACTACATAGTTGAACAATATTTCTTTTATTGAAAACATTTATATATCCCTGTGCACCACAAAGTATCACACGGGGCTTACAGAAGTAAATATAAAAACAATTGTACAAAATGAAAAATAAAAAAAAAATTTAATAGTTATGAAGGAAATGTACGTGTGTCTTAAGGCATGGGTTACCTGTGCCCGGGCCCAGGGCCTCGCTCTCGTTGGGGGCCATGTTTCGTTCTCTACTCAATCTTAATAAGATTATGATCCGAATAATTTTAATGGACAAATATTATCCCCGTACCTATTCTGCAAAAACAGGGTATTTCAAACTGCATGTCAGCTGGCAAAAGTGGCTAAACTGTATTATTATGTGAAGACCATTGTCCTCAACTCATTTGGCTGTAATGCGGCCATCGGTCGAGTCGGTTTGTGAGATTGTGAGTTGTGCAGATTTATTTGTTTCAAATTACCATTTATACCATTTGACAATGCATGCTTATATACTGTCTACTTTTAAAAATCACAGGTAGGACATACTTTTGCTTAGGGTCCCTGGGCCTCAAAAAACTCTTAAGAGTTCTCTGGGCCCAGGGCTTTAAGAAGTTTTAAGACGCTCCTGTTGGAGGATTACAAATATTTACTATTGTCACGGGTCTATTCGGAATTTTTCAACTAACAAATCCTCTTGGGGAAAAATGGTCTTTAAATTTTATTTTATTGAAAACCTTCCTGACAAGAAGAAGATGTGAGCATGCAAATTAAGTCTTGTATATGAAGATTAACCTTTCGAGTTAGATATTAGAAAGACAGAGAGGTTAGACTGCTACGGCTAGCAGAATTGATAAATCATAAAGTAAGGCGTGGATACTTTAAAGCTGAATATTGTAATATTAAAGTTGACGATTTGTCAAATAGAAATTAAATTATATTAGGTCGCTAAGAAAATTAGAAGGCATTGCTTGGACATAAGTGATCTGTTTATTTAGTCTACTCGTATCTCGTCGGCTTCTCTATTGTAGTTCAAATTTAGAATTTGGATACGTCTCTAGACCTGGTTGATAGATTTTGAGTTGTTGTTGATACTGAAAATAAATTGAAATTAATTTGGAATATGGCTAGTCTTCCTTCTGACCTCCCCGCACTGAGGGAAGAGGTATCTCTTCCTCACACAATAAATTTACAAAAGTAATTAAAAAGGCTTCTGGTGGAAATAGGTGAAAGTCTGGAGACCAATTTATATTGATACCCTTGAGTGCCAGCCTTAATATTTTTTTTTTCTCAGATAAACTTGGAACATTAAAGGAAGCCAAATTCTTCATTTTCCTCGCTATCAACACTAGGATCACTGAAAGAGGAAGGAACCAAATTAATTTTGTTCAAATAGCTTTTTAATTTACCATGATCAGTGAGAAATATAGGGCTACTTTGTAATAAGTAAAAAAATGATAGTATGACAATCTCTTATTAATGGATGAAAAAAAATTATTTGCGTTTAGCTCTCTTTATTTATATATTCTTGGTTCCAAGACTCCGACATTATTTCTCAAAGAACCTACTTGTAAAAGGATTTAGGAATATTGACAGCAGCGTCAATTTAACGCTCACAGAGCAATATTCAAGAATAAAATTGTACTTTGATATATCATTAAATATACAAATGAAATAATAAAATTCTGAGTGCTAAATCGAAAATTTATTTCATTTATTATTATTAATTTATTAAACTATTTTCAGATTCTTCAAATTTTGCTAGAGTATTACGACTCTAATTACATATATTTTTTACTTTGACACATACCATACGACTATTCTCTAAATTAGGGATCTTCAACCTTTCACGCTTGAGGGCCAAATTAATAAATTTTCAATGCGGGCCATATCAATAAATTTATTATATTCCGGGAGTCATATCAATAAATTTACAATGTTCCGAGGGTCATATCGATATATTCACAGTGATCCGCGGATTGACAGTGACACTTCATTTCTGGGTTAAGTAATTACTCTCTATAATTCAGTATTATAACATTAAAGCATACAGCCGTTTGCTGGGAAAAAGTTCTCGTTCAAAGGTCAGTCCAGGTATGTCCAGCCGTTGCGTCGCTGATTCCCAACTTCATCGGTCAATAATTGCCACAGTTCTTTTTCTACCAGAATTTATTCGTTGGTCTTTGAGCGCGACAACGTCCTCAAACTTAATATATGGAGAGCGAATTTTTCGTCAGTTCATTGAGATCAAGAAGTAGAGCAAAAAAAGTCCTTCGGTCCTGAGGGCGCTTGACCCGGCACACACCAAGAATTGTAAGAGTGGAAGTAAGAGAAGTCGGTACATCCATAGCGATCACGAAAGCGAAAAAAAGTCTCTCCTCAAATCAGAACCGACCCCTTTAAGCTCCAGGGGTGGGTCACCTTCACGCTCCTCGTCACCTCTCATTGGCGGGCCCACACATTTGCACCCGGCTCCCCCAATCTCATTCGCACTCCAATGGTGAATGTGAAGAATTGGCCGGCACCTTGATCTCTCCTCCGACACGGGTTTGTGTCCAACATGTGAAGGCTATAATTCGTCCTTTCATATTTTCCCCGAGTGTGCTTCTGTGACTATCCTTTGCTCCAGTACATTCTATTCAAATTGAATACTCCAATAGGTTAGGGGAACCCAACTCACAAAGCGGTTGGAACACATACCTTCTTTCCCCTATTGAGTGTTTAGACTAACAGGCATTTGTAAGCAGAGAAAGAAAGAAAGGAGTGGTGACTTCAAAGCCTTTCTCAAAGACAGTTTGCATGTGTTATGCCCCTGGCTTAAGGGGCGAACCACCGGTGCCTTTTCTGGAAACACAATGTCCCATTTGGTCAGCTGACCCTCCATGCATCAATCTTGACGTATATATAGGGTGAGTTCAGCTAATAAACCGACGTTACAATATACATACATATATCAGTTTCAAAAAAGTTAAATGGAAGTCTAATTAAAATACTTTTCAAACCTCTTAAAGATAAAAGTCCACCTTTTCTCCATAAATTTCTGAGATTTTATGCGTAATCGGATTCGTTATATTGAAAATTATTTTTAAAAAAGTAAAATTTTTGAAAAATTCGTCATTTTTAGAAAATTTTATTTCAAATGGATATCAAAAACATTGGTGAAATAGTTGAAATATCAAGAATAACAGAAAAAATGGCGTTTTTTTACAACAAAAAGTAGACAAGGCAATTTTTTTTGGAACTACCACTAATTAAAAAGAGAGACCACTAAAATGCTTTCAGAGGGCCAAGGGTTGAAGACCTGTGCTCTAAATCAAAGATGTTCAACTTTTGACACTTTGGGAATCCCTTGAGCTTACCGTTTTCTTGAAGGAACCTCTTGATCAAGGAACAGAAAAATTAGAATATCAAAGCTTTATCCTACTCAAATTTACACAAAATTGTAATTGCATCTATTTTATCACAATACAAACATTTTAATAAGATAATGGAATAGTGGGAGTTTTTTTTTTCTTTCTAAAAAATATTCTATGAATAATAAACAAAAGCTGCCCAATATTTAAATTATATTAAATTAATAAAAAGAAAAATTGTTTTAATGATTTGTCTGTGATTTTTTTTTATTGCAAAGTATTTTTACGTCTGGAAAAACTTTGGAAATCTGCAACCTTAAGTCATCTTCAACTTCCAATCTGTCTCTATATTTTGTTTTTGTCGTAGCATACAAAGAAACTTTTTTTTGTATACATAGGTTGAAACAAATGGCATTAGATATTTCATAGCTCTTTTGATAATTTCAGGACATTCTTTTTCTGATGCAATCCAAAAAGGCATAATATCGACTTGACTAAATTTGAGTTTCAATTCAGTGTCGGTCTGTATATAAATTTGTTGTTTCCTTTCATTTATTGGGAGTTAGGAGGTGTCACAGACTTTTTTAAAAAGGATTTTGGATCCAAGATAATTTTTCTTTTTCAACAGGAAAATATTTAGAAATATTTTTAGCGGATCGGATAAATATTGAACCAAACTAATTTTTACATTTTCAATTGCTTATAAAAACTAAAATTTTACTAAAATTTTGATGCTGTGATTAAGCAAATAGTGATCACTTGTGGAACCTCTGTCAAAACTCCAGGGAACCCGGTTTGAAGACCTGTTCCCTAAATGATTTACTCCTTCTCCTTTAATTTAGTTTTTGGTGCCTAAATACTTTGAATTTTAATATATTTAGCCAATACGTGAAATTTAAGTTATGCAGAAAAAACTCTTACATTTAAATCTTCAGTGATTACATTGACCTATTAAGCATTGCAAAAAAAGCCTTAATAACTGATAATTACAATATAAGGCTTCTCGATGCAACATTTCAAAACAACCTTATTGTTATTGACATGTTGCGCAGTGTATAAGTGGTAGCGTATCGCGTTTCCATGCCACACGTCCTTGAGTTCAAACCTCGGGCTGGTCAAGGTCGACTCAACCTTTCATCCCTTTTTTGGGTTGATAAATGAGTACCAAACTTGTTTAAGAATTAAACACTAGGGGTTTCGCTTCAGACTGACCACCTGACCGGAACATATGCACATGTACCTCAGTGCCTAAAACCACGAAAACTGAGATGGGAACAGTGGGCTTTGCCTTCATGGGCTGCTGTGCGACTGAGTTTCGTTTCGTTTAATATTGCATACAGGAGCCTCAAATTTGTATTTGCTCTTTGCCTCAAGATAAAAAAAAACACATCAGATTTCACATACATAATCTTAATTTCCCCAGAAGTAGGTTTAATAGAGTGGAGAATTTATGCATTTAAGTTCAGTGAATAGTTTTGAATTTTAAAAAATTTCTTATTTAAAAAATGAAATAGACGTAATGCCATATCTACAATTCATTTTAGAAGAGAGAAAAAATATCTTAAGGAACATGTGGCTTATTAGTATTCTTGGTCATTAGTAGGATTATGAATGAATGGATTAACAATTAATATTCTCAAGCTTAATTAATTAATTTATCCTTTTTAAATACAAATTTCTATATTTGTATTGCATGTTAAAAAGCTTGAGGTGCAATCACTTTCCTCAGACTGTGTTTTTGCGACCTTATGTACAAAATATTAAGAGTACATTTTTTCCACGAGTCATCGGTCATGTGAGAAAATGTTTTAAAATAACATTTAATAGCGATAACAAAAATATATAATCAATCCTATCAAAAAGTTTGCGATCTATTAAGTAAATAACATTCTTGTTTTAAAAAAAATTATGAAAGGGGGAGGGATATCGCGTTCTATTCTTGAATACAGAATCGCAGTTACATTTTGAATCTGTTCATGGATTTTTGTTATACACTTCCTTGTGGAAATGAGAAATAAAAAGTTATTTTATTTTAAAAAGTTATAAAAATTAGCAGATAATTCGACTCTAAATTGAAATTATTTATTTTCACCTAATTGCTTGTATGTTGAATTTCAAAGGGTGGTTCATATATTATTAAAGGGCATAATTACCCGTTGATTCGAACACAACTATAATGCTTTGATTACATATTGGTTGGTTAAATGAGCGTCATTATCGAAGCTATATTAGACTATTTCTAATGGACCTCGTTTGAATAAATGTCAAATGAAGTTGCTGACATTTGATCCGGTATATCTCTTTCTTAAATTCCACACTACACCACTGAGGTTCCCTGGTACTTGTAACAATTTCCATTATTCAATATCAACAGAAGAAATATTTTTGTGGACCAATAAGAAACAAATGATCATTTTTTGTATCAAGATGTATTTTATTCTTATTACAAGGCTGAAATTAAATAATTATAGTTTAAATTATTAAATAATTATAGAATAATTTCTATTTTAAGGAATCTATTAAAGAAAAAATAGTTCTTCGACAATATATATATATTAAAAAAAGACATTTAGTTAGAGAAATACATTCTTAAAAATCTGTGTATAACGATTAAATTCGCAAATTCTTTTTAATTTCTAAAAATATTTAAGTATTAATACAATATTATGACATAAAAAGAAAAATTTAGGCGAAAAATCAGTCGTTTTCAATTATTTGTGGCATTTATTAGTTATATTTAATCATAAAATCAAAATTGATGCCTTAAAAATAAAAAAAAGGAAAAAATGCTTCATTAGTACATTATTTTCGCACCTTTACTTTCCTTTTAACAATATTCTTAAATTACTCTGTTTTACTTTAATAAACAATATGTATTTTCATAAATTAGACTCAAAAATTTCAAGTTATCTCTTTCAGTTTAAGGAGCTTTTTTTTTTTTTAAATTTTTGCAATCATAAAAGTCAAACATTTCGTGGCGCCATCTGTGAATAATTACTTAAACTATTTTATATATCTCATATGGGCTAAAATTAAATTATTTTTATCAGCAAAATTTAAGCATAAAAGTAAAATGAATAACCAAAATGAATAGCTTTTCAATGGTCTCAACATTTTTTCATTTATTATAAAAATATAGATTCAGTTATACTATTAAAGAATTTTTAAAAGTAAGTTAATTTGTTCATTTGTTATTAATTTACATTTATTATTTTTAATCTTCAAATTTTAAAAGAATTATTTTACAGAATTATTACACATCAACCTCACTGTGCTAAAACTGTAAAGAGTAACTGGCATTGTGTTACGTCAATGCATTAGAAGTTATGAAGAACTTTCTGATGTAATTTTTGAATTCGTAGATATGACTCATCTCTGTGTCTCTTGATTACCCATGTGATCTTTTTAGATCTCTGGATGTACTAATTGTTTTAACTGTCGTTAACATTTTCATGTTCTTCATTTTAACTTTTTTATGCATTAACTTCGATTCACTTGAGCAATTTTGAAAATTAATTTTATCCTCGAGGTCCAGATTGTATCGAATAATCAGTGAAGAAGATTATCATAGAAAGTATCGCTTCCTCTCCAAGAATTATAAGCAGTGGAGCACACAAAAGAAACTCCCTCCCCCCAAAAAATTCTTGATTTTTTTTATTGATTACAATTCTACGCATATACTACATAAAATTTGAAGTATTTGTTTTTAACAATTAATTTTATTTTTTAATGCTAATTATTTATTTAATAATTAATTTTTACTGTTTTTTGTTCCCGAAAATCGTCAAAATCAAAGGAATATGTTGGACGGCATATTGGAGCACGATACGAGAATGGTGGACTTTTGACCCTGGACCCCCTCTTTGCGCCACTGATTATAAGAAAATATATTTCTATATTATATATATTTTATATCTTTATGTGTTTTATATATTTCTGTTTACAAATATATTCTTCTGTAAAAAGTATAAAGATACATTCTTTTTTATGCACCACTGAGATTAATTTTTGCATAATGATCCAAAAAAGCTAGATATCCAGAAAAATTCTCAATAAAAACATTGTTAAATAATGTTATACTTTTTTCAAAACAATTAAAGAAAAAATTTTATCATTCAAATACAAATACATAATTTTTTTTCAATACAGTTGAGTGTACTACTTATATTTAATTAGATAGTACTTTAATTAGCACATATGATTAAAATCATTACATATTATGATAATTTTTAGTAATTGCAACAATCATATATTTTCATTTCACTTAACATTCAAAAATCAGAATCAGACTTCAAGTTTTTCCTGTGCATTGATCTATGTACTCTTTGACACACAGTTTCGGTTTCTGAAACAATCCGTTAATAATTCTGGATTCGTGTGAAATACTGATTATTTTTAAAAAAATCTAAAAACAGTCTTTTTTTTGCATAAAAAGTGAAGAAACACATTTTTAATTTTATACACTTTATAAAATCGATTGAATATCCACACATTATTCATACTATTACAAATCTTCCTTAAAAGTTCTTACAAAAGCTTCATCTGTGTAACCAGTTTGATTGAACCTGGTTAACCTCTTACGTAGGGATTCACGGAAAAATTCAGAGTTTTTGTAAATTTGGATAAGAAAAATAACATAATTTTCTTCATCTCCAGAGATATCCAATTAGACGTTATATCTTTTTTCTAATGAACGTTAACTATAGAAATATAGTATTATTATATATATATGTTACCGGCAAAGTATGAAATACGGCATTCTATAGAATGCCTAGGTATTGTATAGGAAGCCTAAATGTAGCCTGTATAGGAAGTATAGGAATATATGGAAGTATAGGAATGTATAGGAGAAATGATTCCTATTTCACACATTGCCTAGGCATTCTATAGAATACCTAATGAGAAACGGCAAAGTATGAAATACATCTCAGATTCGTCTCGAATATTTCAATTGCAAGACATAAAACTTTTAACGCGTGCCTCAGTCTCAGAATTTGTTAGTTGTACATTGCTGTTTGTTCGGAAATGTCAAAATACTCAATTTAGCTTAAACTTGTTCAACAAAAAATTGTTTTTTCCTGTGCTGCCTGAAAATGGAGGAGCAAGCTGTAGTGTTGGGGAAGGAGCCACATGGTCTATAGCAGGGATCGGCGACCTATGTCACACGTGCCACATGTGGCGCGTGGTACAATTCTGAGTGGCACTTTGCACTATTCAACAAATTTGTAAATTTTTGAATTGTTTCAAAAATGCTCTTCTGTGTGGTTAGCTGAATCATATTGGTAGATTGACACGTAACAGCTAAAAGGTTGTCTACCCATGGTCCATAGACATGAAACAACTATTAGATGGCTAGTTGCCCAAAATTCGAGTGGATGCTGCCAAAAAAATGGTTTTTTCTTAACTGAAATTACTTACTAGAAGTTAACAACTGATACACAAAATGCTAAAATGATTACTAAGAAGGAACCCAGGGACTATTGATTGCTGAATAGCTATAACGTGATGTTTGCGGGGGAAAAGTAAACTCATTTAACCTGTTAAAGAAAGCGTCAGTATCATACAACAGTCCCCAAACCCCTGGTCCGTGGATCAAAGGGTATCAGGCCACTCAGGTAGCATTAAATTATTTCCATTATATTTTATGGGGTGTATTTTTCTTGTGTTTGTGTGACTTTCCATGGAAATCGCTTTATATTTTTGTAAAATCATTTTATATTTATTTTTTTGTGCAGCTGAATTTCATTCTGAAGGCATGTTTAAATACAAATAAATTATAATATCAAAACAACTTAAAATGTAAATAATCAACGTCCCACCCTCAGATCCTTATCAAGATCTTTTTTCGTACTTTGCCTAAATAGATTTAGGCATTATATGGAATGCCTAGGTATTCTACACAATGCCTAGGCAAAGTATGTAATAAATCTCATATTTCATACTTTGGCTAAAAACGTCCGGCATTGTATAGAATGCCTAGGCATTCTTTACAATGCCAAAAGTAAATACAAGGCATTTCATACTTTTCCGGTAACATATATAGCTGCATTTTTCTCCAAGATTACTACATTCCAGATTTATAATCTTAGACAAAATAAACAACAGTTGTCTCCCTGAAGTGTGTTTAAAAAAATAACTGTTGTATGATGCTTTTTAGTATAATCTAATGCATATACGTTTTATTTAAGTTATAATAAAGATGTTAATAATGATTTTTTTAACACTTGGTGAATTAAAAAAAAGGTATTTATTTTTCTTTCTCTTTGTTATTGTAGTATTTTTCGAAACAAATAATTTATTTTGAACTTAATTTTATTTTGTGCTATTCACACACACATTTTACATATACATATAACAATGGCTTATACAGATTGGAAAAGTCTCGATGGAGAATGAGACCCCACCACCAATCTTTATTTTGGATTTGTTGTCATACATGACTCAAAAAGGAAAGGCTTAGGATCACTTCTTTCTCACAAGAAAAATTTACATAAGCACAAAGGAAAATATTTATTAGAAAGAGAATCCAATTATCAAATACAAGCTATCGTCTCTACCTTATTTATAAAGAAATCAGTGAAAAAAGTCAATCTAACCGTTGGTGAAGGGGAAAAAAATTGTTTCGTTCTGTGCATTTCTAGCTGGGATAACCTGAGTGATTGAGTGTGAATACGATAGTTTTCAGCAATTTAATAATTCATTTTTAACTTCTAGGCAAAACAAGAAATGATAACATAAATTGAAGACATTAAGTTTTTTTCTGAAATAATTAAACAAAAAACACACTTTAAATTTTGAGATTATATAAATAAACGATTTTAATGAAGTACACTCATGTTCATAAATTAAGGAAAATTCAGAATCACACGGGGAAATCAAAATCTAGAGTAAAAATTTCACCTGTAGAATAATCGTACACATCTTCAAGAATAATATACAAATTACAGGAAGCCTCCAGATAGCGCCAACATTGTGTAACAATAAGTAGAGTGTAATTGAGAAGTATATAAAAAATGGTGGCAAAAAAAAAAAAGAATTAAAATTGTTTACAAGAGATCTGTAAACCACTCAGTGCCATAACCGAATCGTTATGACACAAATGACTCATGCAGATGATTTTTTACGAATTATCAGCCGCCTGGAACATGGACATACTCAGATGGAAATATCCGAGTAACTTGGAATTGCCCAAAGGATCATCTCTAGGCTTTGGTAACGATTCTAAGATAATTGAAATGTCAGCAGACATTACAGTACAGGTAGTCCCCGAGTTACGGCACCGAATGAAGACAGGAATTTGGCAGTAATTTCCAAAAAAAGCAGACGGAGCACGGCATCGGACCTGTCTCGTCAGCTCTCTGTAGCCATGAGTACTACAGTTTCAAGACACACTATGTACAGACGTATGGGACATATTGGTCTATATACTTACAGGGCTGTCAGATGTGTTCCGCTCATGGCAATTAACTATCGCTAATGGTTGGCTTAGAGTAGAAAATGAGCAGTCATAGTAGGCTTGTGTGATGTTTTCGACGAGTCCAGGTTTAGATTGCAGTCTGATTCACGTCGGACCTTCATATGGAGATCGCCAGGTACCCGTCACCACCAAGATGACATCAGGATTACTCGTTTGAGAGGAATTATACTGTACTCCAGAACAGATCTGCATGTCAAATCGGAACCTTGGTAGGTCAAATTTATCAGAACATCATTCTAAAACAACATGTACGTTTGCTTAGGGACTCCGTGAGCGTAGAATTTGTATTTATGGATTGCAATAACCGTCATCACCAAGAAGGCAAAAGTTAACAGGTGCCTTCAATCTGAGTATATCACCCGTATGGAATGGCCAACATTTTCACCTGACTTGAATCTGATATAGCAAAAAGTGGGCATGCTTGATCGACGTGTTGCAGCCAGTGAACAACCTCCTACAAGTGTACTGAAACGTCGAAAAGCATTGCTTGCTGTATAAAGTAATCTTCACCAAGATACTCAGCATGTTTAAATAATGTATGGGCCTGTATTTTATTGAAAGGGAGGCATACAATATATTAGTCAACATACCAACCATGTAATATAATATTTTGTTAAGGGTTTTTTTTAAAAAAAATTTTGGGAGCAAAATTGTATCTTCTATGAATGGTATCATATATGCACCATCTTTTTTTTTGTTGTTGTTCAAGGGGGTCCGGCACATAAATTTTTGAAAAATTATCGATTTTCACTTTTTTATATTTTTTAAAAGTTCAAATATTTTTGTTTAAAATGATATATGATATGAGGAAATGCGATAATTAGAAGTATTTTTATTTATTTTTTTAAACGAAGCTACTCCTTGACGCGCATCAAATGAGCTCTGCTAGAAGCACCTGTGTTTCCCCTTGCATTAGTTTCTGATGAGCGCGAGTCCATATGATGTTCAAGTGGAAAAAATAGAGTGCATTGGGCTTATAGAAAAATGTATCGGTACACGTCTTTTGGATCTTAAAAGCGAAACAGAGAAAAAAAATTAAGTGATGAAAAAAGCCTAAGAGGTCGTAACCGACTCTCCGACATTTTAATATCAAAAATTCAAAGATAGTATGTTATAGCTATTAGAAATATTACCAAAGATCTACACAGCACGAAAACTACTGTTATTTTCATCTTCTGTCTTCAAACGAGAGTCCTCAACATGGACTGTGTCCTGCAATTGTAAATGCATGGTGCAAATTTCAAAAGACAGAAGTTGAATGTAACGAAAGGCACTATGATCAAAAACACATACACCATAATGAATTATATATATATATATATTAAATATATATATATATATTATATTATAAATTAAGCCAATTTTTTTAGAGGTATAGATGATCCTATGTTATTAAAAGAAAATGTTTACATGGAAAGACTCAGAACCCAAATGAGTCAGTTAATAACACCATACGGTCAATGATTCCAAGATCTATATTTGTGGGGTTAAATACTCTAAAATTAGTGGTAAATATGGCTATTGCATCATTCAGTATGAGTCATGTAGCACAATTAATGATCTTAAAACATTGTAATATTGAACCAAGTTATAGCTGAATGTCATGCTTCGAAACACTAGACACACGTAGGATTCGTGTAGCCCAACGAAAGCATCTTGAGATCATTAAAAAAGGCAAAATTGTTAAAAACAATGAAAAAAAGAAAATTAGAAGAGTCTTTTGTATAAGCAGAGAGTTAAAAAAAAAAGGCTTCATATGCTTCTGGGAAGTACAAAACAAGTAAATGATCAAAAAATTACAATTTTTTTCTTTAAAGCCTGTTTTCTCAAAATGTAATATGTTTCACTTTATGTACTTTTTTCTCAAACACTACTAGTCATATAATCTTCAAATTTTCAGACTTTTAACGTGTCTAAACACTTTAATGGAGGAATTAGATATATCTGGAAAATTTCTTTAGATTTCTTAAACTAAATTTTAGGGCAAAAAAATTGGGCAATTTTTAAAAAATTCATAATAAATTTATCTTTTAATAAAAAGACAAACCCCTTCTTTAAAGTGTTATTGATAGTACACATAACCTACAGAAAAAATTTTATTCTTAAGAAGTAAGTAGCTTCTGAGAAAAACGTACATAAATTTACGGAATTTAACATGGGCTCCTATGGACGTGCCGGACCCCCTTAATCATTTGTTTAATAAATGAGCTTAATGCTAATTTACTTATGTTCTGTTTCTGAACCTTTATATACCGGAGATGGCATTATCCTTAATTTATGTAGTTTTAGGAACACTTTAAAATTCATTTTTTAAAAGAGATAAAAAAAACTACTTCGCAAGTAAGAAATCATTCCTAGAAAATAAGGGAGGGGATATATTCAATTAAAAACCGATCAAATTATTTACTCTTTCAGGACGTTAAAACTAGAGTTCAAAGGAGCAAGATTTGCAAGTATTCTCTTTTTGAACCAAGCTTTATTCTTTAAAAAAATGTTCCTTAATCAATAATAAACTTATAAAAATTTTACATCTATTTTCATTTTTTAAACTTAAAACCACTTAATTATGGTACATATCAATTATTGATTATATAAAATTTTTAATTTAGAATATTGCTATAATAATATTACTAAAAAGAAAATATAATAATACTAAAAAAATAATTTTTTAAAAAAATGAAAAAATTGATGAATTTTTTATAAAAACAAAGACAATTAGTAACACATTTTACGTGTTTTAAGAGATTAAAATGTTAAAAGCTAAAATGATAATATATATATATATATATATATATATATATATATATATCTGTATATACACTATCTGGCCAAAAGTATCCAGACACCCCTTAAAAAAGTGGTTCTGGCGAGTGACGCAATTTGATACGTAATTGAAAGCTGAAGCGTTGGTAGTGGTTTGTCAGATTGTATTTATGCGTTTGTAAGGCAATGAGTAAGTCAAAGGAGCTTAGTGAGTTTGATCGGGGCAGTATAGTGGGATGCCACCTTTGGGGAAATCAGTTCGTGAGATTTCGGACATTCTACAGGTACCTAAATCTACTGTGAGTGATGTAATTGTGAAGTGGAAACGTCGAGGCAGTGAAACGGCAGAAAAACGAACCGGTAGGCCGGAAATACTTGGGGAACGCAGCCGCAGAACTGTGAAAAGGGTAGTGAAACAAAATCGTAAGTCCTCGTTCGTAGAAATTTCTCAGGAGTTCCAATGTTCATCAGAGGAATTAGTGTTAGCAGCAGGGCTGTCCGTCGAGAGTTAAGAAACTTGGGATTCCATGGTCGTGCAGCCGCTCACAAGCCAAACATCACTCCACAGAATGCGAAGCATCGATTGCAATGGTGTAGAGCTCACCGTTATTGGACTGTGGACATGTGGAAAACTGTTCTTTGGAGTGATGAATCTCGCTTTACAGTCTGGCAGTCGGATGGACGTGTCTGGGCCTTGCGGATGCCCGGCGTATGTTTCTTTAGTGACTGCATTGTGCCGACTGTTAAGTTTGGTGGTGGAAGCATAATAGTGTGGGGGTGTTTCTCTTGGTTTGGCCTGGGTTCGTTAGTTCCTGTGACTGGAAACAGGAACTCTGAGATGTATGTGGACATTCTGGACAATGCTGCACTCCCAACTCTATGACAATATTTCGGGGAAGGCCCATTTCTCTTCCAGCAGGATAACTGCTCCATTCACACATCGAGGCTTGCACAAACGTGGTTTGACGAAATGGGAATCCCATAGAACACCTTTGGACGAATTAGAGCGCAGATTACGTAGCCAGCCAAATCGACCATCCTCACTGCAAGCACTCACTTCAGCTGTGATGGACGCCTGGAAGGCAATTCCTATAATCACCTATCAAAAATCAGTGTAAAGTCTTCCCAAACGTGTGCAGGCAGTCATCCATGCAAAAGGGGGACCGGCATCATATTAATATGTGCCTCAGAACGCTCTAAGTCCATACCACTGGGTGTCCGGATACTTTTGGCCAGATAGTGTATATATATATATATATATATATATATTCAAAATTTCTCTACAAGAGAGAGATGAATAAACATTAATCAAAACTGAAAATTTGAAATTGCAAGATAACCAGACAATAGATTTTAAAAAGAATATGACAGGTCGTCACATAGCACCAGCGAATCTTACTGAATTGTGGGCAGCTTTGTCCAATATATGACAAGTAGGGTTTGCAATCCCGTGTCATATTTTCAATCCCGGGATTTCGGGATTAGGATTGGACTATTTATTAAAAATACTTACATATTGGCATAGTTGAAATTGCATAATAAAATTGAAAATATGATTAAAAATTGATTTAATATTATTTTAATGAAATAAATAAAAAAATCAATTCATTATAAAAAAAATAAATAAAAATAGAATAGAATGAAATTTTAAAACAAAGCATTTCTTCACTTCTAGTGTTTCTGTAAATAAGCTTATAAAAACACAGCTCATCCAGCTTTTCAACGTTGAAACGGCTGCTTATTTTTGTCACAAATTGTCTTGCCGAAAAAAATACACACGTTCGGATTCTTTTCTTGTAGGTATTGCAGTCATTAAATAGGAGTATGTTCTTTTCACGTAGTCACCACGTCTCCCTCCATTTTCAAAAAAGAGACATTTCTTTTTGAATCTTTGAAAACAGTGTGTCAAATCTAATAGACTGCGTTAGTGCATATACCTCTTTGTGATAACATTATTTAGTTCTTCTGCCACATTTAATGGTTTTTGTATATATACTGCTGTTTGTAAGAAATGCAACACCATGAAGGAATAATCAGAATTAAATGAAATTTAATGCACAAACGACTTGTATTAAAACAAATAAATGACAAAATTTTCAAACCAAAAAACAATACTGAGTGTCCGATATCAGTATTTGGTGTAGCCACTAAGCGCTGCATTAAATGCTGCTATACGGCGTGGCATGGAGTCAAACAGATTTTGAATGTTTGCTTGTGGAAGAGAATTCCATATTGCTTGTATACGAAGCAAAAGTTCGTCTTTTAAAGCTGCAGGACGCGGATCACGAGCGAGACGATGAACAACCAAATCTCACACGAGCTCAATAGGCGACATATCCTGTGAATAAGCAGGCCAAGGAAGAAGTTGCATGTGTTGGCTGAACAGAAGTCTCGAACAGTCTTTGCAACATGTGTGCGTGCAGTATCCTGCTGGAAAATAGTTCCAGGGATGCTTTGAAATAGGGAACGACTTCGAGCAGTAGCACTTCATGGACGTACCTTTTGATATTCAGATTACCCTCAATTCGTTGCAAATTGGATTGTCCATGATACGAAATCGCACCCCAAGCCATAAATCTGGGTGTTAGGCCACTATGTCGTTCGATAATGCACTATGGAAGCAGTATAATATTGATCCAGTTACTTAATCAGAATGTGAATCAATTTCAAGTGTTACCTCATTTGAAATTGAAGATCCAGTTGCATGAGCTGTTAGTAATGCAATGGGATTTGAAATGTCTCAAGTCTTCCAAGCAGGTCCGCTATTAATTAACGGCATTTAATTGAAGAAGGGACTCTGACAAAATCTATTCTCGAGATGTTGCTTATATTATTATGTAAATATTGCAGTGCGCCACTTAGATCTGTGCGACGTTCTCCCATACAAGAAATGAGAACTGTGCATATATTTTTTTCTTACCTATAGGACTTATAATTGCACCAAAAAAATTCTACGTACATATTTCATGAACAAAATATAAATTTTTGAAGAATTAAATTCTTAGGAAAATTTTATGAGGAAAAAATCTTTAAATATAATTCAGACAAAAATTATATCCCGGAATTAGTTATTTTAATTCCGGGATTGGAAAAAAACCGGAATCTCAGGGTCTCGGAATTCCGGGATCCCGGGCTGAAACCCTACTAGATATCTTCCAAAATCTCTAATTGCTTCTGTCCTAGTTAATTGACACCGGACAACCTGAGGGTGGAAGAAATATCAGAATATTCCGTTTTCTGACCCCACTCGCGATGGGGAGAAAGTTACAGAAGAAAATAAGAGAAAATGTTTCAAATTTTACGGTTTAACATACACACCCGTTTCGAACCTTTCAAGGTTCATCACGTAAGAAAACTAACATTAAACGTATACATTAAAAAAAGTAAATAAGATACATTAAATGTATTACCAGATTCACAATACTTTGAACAAAAATTTCAAAATATAATTTAGACAAAACTTAAATCCGGGATTTGAAAAACCCACCGGGATCCCGGGGCTGCAAACCCTAATGACAAGTCATTCCCATGGAACGTTTCCGGAAACTTGTTGAATATATGCCTCTTTGTGTGGCAGCCGTTATCAAGGCCAAATGAGGCAAACTCGTTACTAGGTAAGTATCCCTAATTCATTGGCACTTCAGAATACAACAATATGTCAACAAAAATATACAAATATAGCTCAGTCAGATACTTTTCTCACGACTTACGAATTATAAGAGAAAAAGAGAAGAGGTAATATATATTAAGCCATCATTTAAAATGAATACAATGCACAATCAAAAAATATAAGCTAAAAAAATACCTAAAATTATATGCTTTGATTTAATCTGCTTGAATTTTTAAAAGCTATTAAGTCTTATCTTGAATTTTTTGTTTGTAGGTTGTGTGAAAAAATGCTCTCTTATATACATAACTAGCCGTTACCTGGTCACTTCGCTGGGTCTTTTTAAATGTTATATGAATGTATATTGTTTATATATTTATAAATTATTGATATATCTCAGTAATAATATTTCGATTGTATTGAAAAATATTCTTATAATTCTTGATTTAAAAAAAGGACAGAACTTCAAACTAATAATTTCTAAAATTGAAGTAGAATTATCTTTTACTCTCTCTCGTAACCCTTTGCGAAATGGATTTCCACAAAGAACGTTTTAGTGGTCTCTACTCAATAAAATAAACATGCTTGACAAAATTAAAATCTAAATCTAATAGATAAAAAACGGAACCACCAGTAACCACCTTTGAGAATCGATTTCTGTAAGACCCGTTCAAATCAACAACAGAGACATACATACCAAATTTCAATACTATAGGTCTAGTAGATAGAAAATAGATATTTCTTTATCAATACGTCTCAAAAATTCCCTCTCTGCCGATTTCCGTAAAATCCGTTCTTAGCTGATCTATATCCAAATAAAAAAACATGCGAACAAAATTTCAAGTCTGTACGTCTAAAAGTTTAAAAATGGAAATATTTACTTCTAAGCCCTTACAACAACCTTTCGGGTTGATTCTCAAAATACTTTTTGCAGCGGATCTCATTGCTACTTTCTCCAGCGCTTCTCAAATTTTCAGTATTTGCGACTCAATTTTCAATCCTAATTTTCATCGCCCCCCTCCTCCATACAATAATAATGTGTTGAATAAAATAATGATGTATTTTGATGCTAAAACTACTATTAGACCTTAATTATAAATAGTGCAAATTATAAGAGTATTAAATTTTGTATATGTTACTTTTAAATAATAGATATTTTAAGCAAGTTACTCTTAAGAAAAAAAAGGACAAGTATTATGTTACATTTCCTTTCTAAATTTTAAATTGGAATAAACATGCAACGAGTATTTGTGTTGTGTGTGTCAGAATGTATTTCGCTTTGCTTGTATTTTTAAAAATTAATAATTTCTTCAAATAATCTTTTCTTTTCTACTTTTTCGATATGCTCGCACCCCCCCCCCCATCTCCCTGGTAGAATTATCACTCCTCCCTAGGGAGGCACGTCCCACAGTTTGAGAATCACTGCTCAATTCCATGAAAAAGGAACAGACCTACCAAATTTCTAGCATGTTTTATGGTTCAAAAACAGGAATATGTATCTCTAACGCACCTTAGAGGTCAATTTTCGCAAACCCTTTTTTGTAGCGGACCCTTAATCTTTGAAAGGAACACGTCCAACAAATTTCAAGCTTGTAGATCTAATAGTTCAAAAACGGAAACATATATCTCTAACGCCCCTTAGAGGTCAATTTTACTAACTCAGAAACATTCGAGGGTATGTGACCAACTATTCCTCAAAGATTCATCTCAGCTTAGGAAAGCATAATAGGCATGCAGACACACACACACACACAAATATTCATTTTTATTTATATAAATTATTATATACTACTTTAATAAATAGACTCTGATAAATTTCTGCTAAAATAGATCAGCTTCTAAGCTCTGTTTTTTAAAACTTAATGTTATTTTCAACGAAAACTGCGTAGATCCTTAATAGTTTACAGATACTTTTTTTACTTCTTCCCTTTTTTTATACTTGAAATTAAAATATATGTTGTTTCGTAGGAGCAATCGACAAAATTTAAATTGTGTAGATATAGCTTCTTTTTTTTTTTTCGTATAACGAAGATGTTGGTTTAGATTATAAAACATAGACACACAAACAATAATTTAGAACGGAAATAGTTTAAAATTTTAATTTATTCTGAAATCTTCTTCATAAAAGTTAAAACATGAGATATAGGGATAGAGTTAAAACAGAAAAAAAAAAAAGGAAGGAATAAAAATTTCGAAAAAATTGTGATAGCAGAAATGTACAGGTCAATACTTTTAAACAAATACGAAATAAATGTATATATATAGAGATAGAGAGACCCCTCCCTTACTGAACACAATAAAATACATTATAGGATAATAAATTCAGATCAAAATGTATAATTGAAATGACCTGGAATAAATAATAAACTAGAGTAATTTTTAATTTTTAAATATTTTATTTCTCCCTTTTCATTACCTGGAATGTCCTGTAATGAAAATATGATCGAAATATTTACAAAGAACCTTCTTCTGGTTTAATTTTTGTATTATTTTTGAATTTTTATTGAAATCGAAAATATTTATTTTTGCATTTAGAATTCAAGAAACGTCATATAAATCTCTTGAATCTATTGACAAGCTTTATAAATCATAGAAAAAGGTTCTTGAAAAATAAAAGAGGAAAGAATATCTTATGAACAGGAAAAAATATATAAATTGCATTATACCTGTTAAGGAATAGGATAAAATAAAATAAGATTTTTTTTTCTGGTTAAGGTTTTAAAGCGGTTATTAATAATGACTAAACATGTGGCAGAATGGGAAATGGATTATTCCAATTTTATGTAAGTTCTTCTCTTTGCTGCAAAAAACAGTTTTGCAGAGAAGGATACATATAAATTGTAGTAATATCTACTCAAAAAAAATTTGAAATATTGATTTAAAAAAACAGTGCTTTACTAGTCATATTTTTAATCTGACATTTATTACTAGAAATTGAGAGACTCAAATACTTAATCCACTTTTTATAAAATACAGCCATAATTTTATTAAAATCTTAACCTATGAGTTTTTATAAAATATAGGCCTTTGACTCTGTCATTAAAGCAGAAGAACGAAAATAGAGTCTACAGAAATATTTGTTACCTGGACAAAAAATTTCATGTTTCTGATTTTCTAAAACTTAAGCGAGGTATAAGTTGTTTTTAATGAAAATGATTTCAAGTTTCCCAAACAGGAAAGACTCAAGCATGTCCTAGAAAGGGATAAAAAAGGAATAACCTGCGAAATATAGAACTGGAAAAGAATCCATCTTTTTAACTTTAAAAGCAATTACGATAATTTTTTCCTTGAATATTTTGAATTATCATAATAAACACTCTACGTCCCCCTATAAATATATTTACTGCTGGCATTACAATTGCAACACCACGAAGGAAAAAGTAAGTAACAGGGAATGACTAAACAAATATACATATATACAGGCTGGGTTTGGATGACAGATTAGGCTAGTCATTCCCAGTTTCTTTGTTTGAGTTACGCATCAGAAATTATAGTGGTTGAAGAGCAATGACAGACCGGTCTCTCAGCATTTTATGATCGCAGTTTTCAAAGGGAGAGAGATCTGAAGAAAGTGTTGGCCTTTGTAACAGTTGAAAACCCTCTATGTTGAGGTATATCAGAACATGACGAACAACATACTGTTTTGAGTTATGTTGTTGAAAGATGACGTCTCCAATTCTTCAAAAATAGGTCTTAGGTTCTGAAAAATGTAACAAGAAGGGACATGTCGTGCATACCATCACTCCAGAAGCAACTCCGTATGGTGATATCGAATGAAAAAGTTCTAAGAGATTTCCCCTGAAGTCTCTTAATGATTGGGAGTCAGAGTAAACACCAGCCATAATCAAAACAATATAGTTTATTTATCCCTTTATAAATCTAACTAAACCCAGGGAAGGAAAATACACGTATATAAAGTATTAGCTGTTACCCGCCCGCTTCGCTGGGTATTTCATGATGTTTTATAAATTTTTACTGCTTATATATATGTATGAATTAGTGATATCTAAGTCCTAGCATTAAGAATTCGATTGAATTGAAAAATATACTTATACCTGTAACTGTCACCTGTTGATAAAAAAAAAGGGCAGAACTCGTCTAATTTTGTATTTTCTAAAAATCTCTAAAATTGAAGCATAGAATGATGTTTGCTCTTTCGTAACTCAAAAACCAAGTGGATTCCAGCAAAACCAATTTTCGGTGGATCTCTACTCCGTAAATTGAACATGTAAGCCAAATTTCAAGACTAAATCTAACAGAAAAAAACAAAAGTTTTACTATCAATATCCCGTAATCCGTTGAGAGCCGTTTTCCAAAATTACCGTTCTTAGCGGATTTCAATTCAACAAAAGAAAAATGCAAACCAAATTTCATTATTATAGTCCTTGAAGCTCGAAAAAAGTAATTTTTTTGTCAATACGTCCCAGTAACCCCTGCAACCCCCAGAACTTGATTTGCTTAAAATTTATTCTTAGTGGATCCTATTCAACAAAAGAAGCATGCTTAACAAATTTCAAGTATATGGGTCTAACAATTAAAAACAGGAATTTTTTTCTGTAACTCCTCTTGACCCCTCGCAAACATCTTTAGGGTCAATTTTCATTTTACTCTTTGTTAGAGGAACTCTATTTCATGAAAGGAACATGACTACCAATTTTCAAGCAGGATGATCAAGTAGTTTAAAAATGGAAATATTTATCGATTACGCCTCTTAATCTCCCGAAATTAAACTTAGTAGTTGATATTCGCGAAACCCATTTTGTAGCGGTTCTCTACTTTACGAAAGGAATCTGTTTATCAATTTCAAGACTGTACGTCTAACAGTTTAAAAATGGGATAATTGTCTATAACGCCACTTGAGCCCCCGCAACGCCACTCTGGGTCTGTTTTCACAAACCCATTTTGTAGGGAATGCACTCTATGAAAGGAATCTGCTTAGCAAAATTTGAAGACTGTGCGTCCAATTAATTAAAAATGCAAAAAAATATCAATAACGCCCCTTGAACCCCCGCAACACCACCTAGGGTCGATTTTCACAAAACACATTTTGCAGTGTATTTCTATCCTATGAGAGGAATCTGCTAACCAAATTTCAAGACTGTGAGTCTAATAGTTTAAAAAAAGAATAATTATTTATATCTGCCCTTAACCCCCCGCAACACCCCTTGGGGTCAATTTTCTCCAAACCCGTTTTGTAGCGGATATTTACTCCATGAAAGAAACATTCCACCAATTTTCAAGCAGGTAGGTCAAATAGTTAAAAACGAAAATATTTATCTCTTACGCCACTTATTCCCCTGCAACCCACTTAGAGGTCTGTTTTCACAAAACCTTCTTATAGCTGATCTCTACTCTATGAAAGAAATCTCTTTATCAATATAAAGACTGTGCGTCTAATAGTTTAAAAATGGAAATAATTATCTATAACGCCCCTTAAGTCCCCTCAACGCCACTTGGGGGCATTTTCACGAAACCATTTTTAGTATCTCTACCCTATGAGAGGAATCGCTTACTAAGTTTCAAGACTGTACGTCTAATAACTTAAAAATAGGAATTTATAACGCCCCTTAAACCCCCGCCCCCGCAACACCCCTTGGGGTCAATTTTTCCAAAAACCCATTTTGTAGCGGATATTTACTCCAGGAAAAGAACTTACCTACCAATTTTAAGCAGGTAGGTGAAGTAGTTTAAAAACGGATATATTTATCTATTACGCCCCTTAATCCCCCGCAACGCCACTTAGAAGTCTGTTTTCACAAAACCCGTTTTGTAACTGATCATTATTCTACGAAAGGAATCTATATATATCAAATTTAAAGACAGTGCGTCAAATAGTTTAAAAATGGAAATAATTATCTATAACCGCCCCCTAAGCCCCTGCAACGCCACTTGGGGGTCGATTTTCAGCAAACTCATTTTGTAGCGATCTCTACTCTCTGAAAGGAATCCGCTTACCCAATTTCAAGATTGTACATCAAGT
>BMAO01024350.1:0-67442 GCA_019973975.1 Trichonephila clavata | reverse complement strand
TAAAATTACAGGTAATTTCTACAAGAAATTCTTTTTAGAGCAATAAAATGGATATTGCGTTATCAATCTTTGACGGGCAGTTTTGGTTTTGCACTAGATTTTCATCTGTACTGAAACATCTGTCCCACATTTGACTTTGCAGGGTGAGTCTAAAACAATTCTAAGATTTAAGGCTACTGTATAAAATACAGGGTAAATCCAAATCGTGGGTGAGTTACTTTTTAATGCTACTTTAAACATTAATTTGATTTGTGTACTATATTTAATTAATTATAAATAAATTAATACTATATTTAACATAGTTGAAAAAATTATTGCATGAATCTATGGAACTATTGCTTCAAAAATTTTAAAAAAGAAAAATAAATTTCACTTATTCAACAAAAAATATCGCAGGAAGAAAAAGAAAGCAATGATATAGATTCAATTTGAGATATTAATGGGAATATAACCACAAATCGGAAACTATATCATCATTTATTGAGAACAATTTATATCTGATGATGATGACCGAGAAGAATTAATTGCAGAATACTTTATATCGCTATAGATAAAACCACAAGTTAATGTTAGACGGAATATTTTAAAAAACTCACAAGTAAAAGTGTATTAAATGTTATAAAAGTGTAGCTTGGATTCGTTTCTAAAAAAATGCGGAAAAACAGTGGATAGCCTTGAAAATAATTGCTGCTATATGAATACTGAAATGTTGACATACAATAACTAGTAGATGGATTAGTACATATCATCCACTAATCAACCTATTACATAAAAATTTGCCTTACTAATATTATTAAAAAGTTTAATGCTCGCTTAGATATTTCTAACTATTTTTTTCATTTCGGGTTTATTATACTGAAACATATTTAATCTTCAAAAGTGGAATTTTAGAAAATTGAATTTCTGGCAAAAAGTACAATAAGAGCCTAATTATGTGAAAAAATAAAGGACTTCGGCTAGACAACAGAAATGGCACACACGATTAATTCTTCGAGATCGAAAATAAGGTCAGCATATTGTTTTAAAAATTGTACTAACTAATATGGCGTAAGTAATAACTTTTGTATACCGTAAATAATTTGCAAATTAGTCGCTTTCAAGGCAATCAGCCCATGATTTAGATATCACGTACGAGTATTAGCCCATTAAGAATAAGTAAGCTTTTGTTCATATATGTAATTACCTACAGTAATACTACGAAAAAGTTATTGAAGCATTTGTTGATTGCGAGTGCGCTGAAAAATTATGTAACAATAATTTATTAAGTTTTAAACATAGACTGTTCTTTGAATGATTAAACAAATTAAGTAATTATTTACTTTCTGCTTTTCTATTTTTTTAAAAATTTTTTTTTGTATTTTATTACGGATACATTAAGAATGCTAAACGATGTATGACTCAAGTGTCTTCAAATATGATTTAAAAATATAAATAGTGCTCATTAAATTTATGTTAATTCATTTATTTTTGTAGCTGTACATATTTAATATTTTGTGTGATTATTCTTTAAAAAACTACTAGTGGCAATTTCAGTTACTAAACCACATTATGTCGTTAATCTTCAAATAAACAAAAACTGCCGAATTTACTTTTTTGCATTTAAGAACATTCATTTACTTGTTGAAGGTATGAACTATTGTGATTATTATATACTGTTTTCCACATATTTAAGCAACAAGGAATTGTAATATCTAATAATAATTCTAAACTTATAAACGTCATACACTTACAAAAAATATTGAATTTCTTTTTTTATTTAAATAGTTTTATGTAAAACGGTTAGCATGATTTATGTTTCATTGTGTAAAAGACACATTGCACTATATTAATTTTTTCATCTCAAAGTTTCTAAGCAAAATTTTAAATACTTCAATAACAGAATGTTGTTAAAAGTTTTCAAAGGAATAAAGTATATGTTTCCTTTTTTGTTATAAGTCAAAAAAGAGAACATAATAATTACATAAATATAAATTTTAAAAAAACATGAAAACAATATTTTTTTCTCCACACTTGATCCTTGAAACCTAATACATTTTCTTTCATATCGTTTCGAGCAAGGGTAATAAAGAATTGTTTCAAATATCTATCGAAAGTATACTGATATATAAACTCATTTGAAATTATAAGTAAAATTATATATTTCTCACAAAAATGTGCGAAATAAATTATTTCCAAAAGTACTAAATAATTTTATTTTCTTCTGCTTTTAGTTCATTAAATACTATAGGTATGTCACAGATATCTTTAAGGATCTTTTATTTCCATCCTTCTATTTCTACGTTCATTTTTGTGAAGTTCCTTAATATAGTATTTTTAAGAACTTATTTATCAAAACATATCCCTAACTGTGTAAGAAACTAAGAATAAGAAATGCTTCCATTACTTTCCCAAACGTTTACGATTTGATTGATCTAACTAACAGTAAATTAAAATTAATACCTAATATCCACAAAGAAAATATAGTCAGTGGATAATATATATAACTTTCAGGACTTGCATGTAAGATATTTTATTGTTTATTTCATAAACCACAGTAAGTTGATGATGATTCTTTATTATGCTGTATTTTGAAGCTACACAAATTGGACTGGAGACTCACTTCGTAATTCTTAACCACGTTGAAATAGTTTATGTAGTAAGTAATCATCAAATATGAAAGAAGTATCTCCAATCCAATTAATATATATGAATGTTTCTTTTGTCAATATTTTTATTAGATTGTATTTTACATTCTTTATCGATTCAATAACAAAGCAAAGTAACAAAAATATGAGAAAAGAGAAAGAGAAAAAAATATCCAATGCTGATCTAAATAACAAAAATGTGCCATATTGTAAAGCACTGTTAGAATAGATCTGTTTGTCGTACTTCGAATCACCATGACAACAATTGATGATAACACAGTGCTTCTCAAACTTTCAGTATTTGTGACCCAATATTCAATCATAATTTTCATCGCTCCCCCTCCATACATTCATAATGTATTGAAATCAATAATAATATACATTTACCCTAAAACTACAATACAACTTTAACCCCTTTATGTGCCACCAGCGTATATAAACGTCTCGCTCAGCCAGTGCGTTAATTGCCCCGAACGTATATATGCGTCACTCCGAAGTACTTTTCGTGGTGATTTGCTATCCATGAAATTATCCTGAAGGCTTTGGAATGCAATAAAAAGATGTCAGTGTTGGTGTTCGAAGGAATGCTTATTTCAGAAGATTTGCTTATTTATTCTTCCCACGCCAATACACCACATACGTGTTATTTGTTGCCTACCTATTAAACGGTGGCATTGGGGATTGAATCACGTAATTTTTAATCGGCATTTAAGGAATTAATTACTAATCGTACATATTATCAAGATAAGTAATTATTTTTGTGCATAATTCTCTATACAAGACCATGAGTGTCACTGGTATTTATTAGACTTGTTCTTAACTTAGTATTTTTAAATTAATTATAAAATGCATTGCGCTGTACTTATATCCTTATAAGTGTATTATATCAGTGTAAATATGCGCTTTATTTTTTATTATCTCAGAATGTATTTTGTTTGTATACCTTTAGTAAATTAGTAATTCTTTTAAATGATCTTTTGTTTCGACTTTTTAATATGCTCGCTTCTCCCTTGTAAGGTGAGAGAAATACTGAGATAACGTCTTTTTTGAATGCAAGTCAGGGGACGATGACTGTCGAGCACATGTATCCATTATCCAAATATCCATAGCACTCCAACGGGTTAACTTTGACCCGACAGATTTAATATGCATATCTATATGGTTAGTTATGATCTGGTAACAAGGCTTCATAAAAACATCGCTGATCCCATATTTATTTCCAAGGCCCCCTCGGTCACAGCGGTTGTCATTTAAAGTTCATTGACCAGAAGAGAGTATAAAAATTTTCTTGTAAAATTCAAATCATTACCTTAAGTTTGAACAGAATTCACATATTCATGTTTTCATTTATTTTATGCTCTGCTTGCGTGAATGTATAGCTTAACATTCGATCAAGAATAGTAATTAAGGGAATGCATGGCTTCTTTACACGTGTGTCACTCTCTATTTTAAGAGACGATTTGCTGAGAACGAGAAAATTAAGAGAGATACTACACATATATACATTGTGTTAACACGGAAGTAACTCTCTAAACATTGTTTCGATGCCTCGCTTGATGTAGAGAGTTGTAGATTATTTATTTAGTTAAAGCCTAACTTCGTAGAACGGATCTCGGAAGAGATTTCCTTTCCTCTTTGTACGTATTGTGTATTTGACTTTTTCTCAAGTAAATAATTCCGATAGCTTAACTCTTCAGGTGAAGAGAGACTTCACACATAAAATAGTTTAGAATTTTTTTATTCTCAAGGTGGAATAAGAATTTTTCAGGTATACCAAATTTTTTGTAGAATAAATTTCAACAATTTACTTTTAAATTAGAACTAAATACTTCGAGCTTACTATTAACTTATGTGGTTTAAACAAAGTAAGTTTATAGAAAGAATAAACAGCTCTAAGAGAAATAGGAAACATAAATACAAAATTTAAGTATAGTTTGCTGCGATGTATAAAAAATGTATCTAAATCAAGACTTGGCATGCCTCAAAGGAAATTTGCCTCAGTACAAACTAAAGTAGAATACACTTACTTTTCTTCATAGCACAAATTCAACTGTTGAGATACCTTCTTTAAGTCTTATTTTTTCAGGTGCTTCTGAGAAAAATTTTATATATTAATCACAGAAGTTCCAGTTCTATACATTTCTTAACCTGATTTTAATAGTATATTTTGGAAATTGAAATAGAATTTGTTAAACAAGTAAAACTGACAAAAATGAATAGTAAATTTAATAAGTGAGAGAATTTTCCCTTTATGCATCTGCAGGGAAATTGTGAAAAGCTTATTGATAGAGAAGTCTATGCTATTAAAATTTCTCTGAAATATAAGTTGATTCTTCAGGATTGCTTTACTAGTCATTTGTTTTTATTTCCTAATTTCAATACAGGCCATTCGCTTCTCTTGTCCTTCTCCTTACAAGAAAAAAACTTTCCAAAGTTAGCATTATCTACGGGAAGCTCCAATAACGAAACGTACTTTTCCAATGGATACGTAGTCAAAGTGGAATTTTCGTTAATGAACAGGTCAATATTTTCGTGGACACTCCCATATTGTCATGACTACATAACAAGCAAACAATTTAAAGGAGTCGTGAATCTCAAAATCAATACACAACAAAATTAAAAAACTATAATGTTGAAGATCTAGCAATTCTAAGCAGTCCAAGTCGTAAGGCTGTTGCCCCGTTCGTTTGGCTTCTGACTAGACATGGCTGCTCGGCAGAGCATCTCCATTGGATTGGAAATTTTTCAAAACCTTTCTATCATGTTTACAATTTGGCAAACTAAATAAATAGGGACAGTCCCCATCAAATGAGCACCACTTTTTGAAGACTCTGAAACAGAGTTTTACTGACATACTAAAGAACGTTTGAGGCAATGACTTAGGCTACGTATGTATTTGTCCTTTGTTATTTGCTTGTAATTTTATATTTTGTATTTGCATTACCAATAGAAATAATAAAAAAAATGAATAAAAAACAAAGAATTTCTGTTGAGTAGTAAAACATTACCAATATATTACTGAAGACGCATTTTCTTAAATAATAATGGTTTCATGCCATATAAATTTGTTTATCTCAGCTTTTTGAATATAGAAAAATTTAATAGTAAACTAATAGTACTTGAAAACAGAAAAAAAATTTATTTTTGAAAGTGTATCTATATTATTATCAAGATACTTTCATGCTTTTCATAAACAACAATTACTTGAATCACAGTTACTTAAATATAAATGCAGAAATTATTTAAAAAATTCTCAGTTCATCAGAACTCATAAGATATTGCGCATATACATAAATGTAAATGATAGTATTGGAATATTTGTTTTAACCATTTCTAGGCAAAAATCATGGAAGTAAAATTTAGTTAATAATAAAGGAAATCTAATAAAGGATCTCAAAAACAAAACTCTTACTTGGATTAAATTAAATTAAGGAAACGCAACCATAGCCAATAATGAAAACTAAAAAATAAATTACACACATGCAATTTTTAAAAATCTTCATTTATCTAAATATTTCAAGAAATTATACTAATACCATAGTTGATATCGTAAGAAACGAGTTTTCAAATCATTAGAAATTTAAAAGTGATAAAAATTAAAAATTAGAAAAATTGGAACATTAAAATTAGAGGAAACTTTTTATTGCAATAAAAATTTTAATGTAAACATACGGCCCATATTAGTAAATAATTTACTAGCGTAGCGAGACAGGAGAAAGAAAAATGTAATATATTTCCATATTTAAAACCTACTTATAGTTTTACACTTACTAATGCTACAGATGCGTCAAAAATGTAATTATAGGTTTAATTAATTTCTGAATACATCAATATAGTTCGATATTTATTTCAATTCAAATTTTCATATATTTTTTATTCCAATATTATTTTTGGAAAACACACCAAAAATACATTTGTTCATGTGAAAAATAATTAGAGCTTTTAGAAACAATCTATTACAATTGTTTTGCAAAGTAAATTCTACTTGTCATTCAGATACCAAAATGAGCAACACATTGCTGAGGGAAGACTGCTCGCGTATAGATGTAAAGCTGTATGATTGTTTGTCGACATCATCGATGACTTTTATGTTGCCTGAGTTATAAGATCCTTTCAAACGGGGATAAAAGTTTTTCCCCTCAAAGTTTTTCCTTCTTTACCCACATTTCTTAGACCATTATTGAAGTGAAAAATAACATAGGATATATTGTCTGCAACCATTCTTTTTCTATACTTTTATCTTTCAAATTTCTCCAATCCGTTACCTCACGTACATTCCAACTTGCTGCATTTCATGTTTTTCTTTCTGAGTTTTCTTTTTATTTATATTTATCGGTTCTAATTCTGTTTTGTTAGACATTTGAAAAAAAAATTTATTTTAGGATCCGAATTTTTATGGTCTTAAGTTTTTCTAACCACGCGCCATGATCTCAAGTAAATAAACTGATTCGAACCCGACCTTTGTTCGAGTTTCGAGATTTGTAGTTGGCAACGGCTGCAATGTAAATCTAACTAACTAGGCTCGTGTAAGTATTTAAGGAGACCGAGGTTGGTTGAGAAATGATCGTCGGTTTCGGACGAGGTGATTTTGCTCTTCGATTGGGGGCATATGAGATGTGCAACTGGTTTGTTGCATTGTATTTTTTATAGATGGTTCGAATCAGTTAACCAAAGTTTGGTAATATTATATTTTGATAATTATATTTTTTTAACTTAATGCTTTAAATTGCTTCAGTGGCGAGAAGTTTCACTTGAATTATTTAAAGAATAAAATGTTTTTAACGAAACTGCTTTATTACTATGCCTCCTCGACATTAAATTTCGCTGCTTTCTAGTTATTACTATGGTTTATCTGTTTTCTTTCTGTTTACTTTTCTTACCCTCATTTCTCTAAGGTTGCACATGAAAAGAGCAAAATGAATATTTTATATGCTACATATTTTCATAAAAAATACATAGGTTCAAAGATAGTGATTTGGTGACTATTTGCATTTTCCTCAGATTTGCGGTCTAATAGTATTGAAACAACCGTGGAAAAAAGAATAAATATTGATATTAATTTAAAAGAAATGAAAGATACACACAGGACGTTTTGTAAAATATATAATTTAGGGCACTTGTTATCTTGTGAAATACAGACGTATTCAGAAACCAGATTAATACATTCTTTCTTAGAGCTTGAACTTTCTTTAGAATTTAATATTGCTTGTCATGATACTAAAACTATAATCAGAATGTATTATTAATTGGATTTGTTTCTGTTGTAATATTCAATGTTTAAAATACTAATAAGTGTAGATGTTGGAAAAACCCTACACATTTTTCGTTAATTTCATGAACTAAAAATTGTGTTTAATTCAGCACATCATATATCTTCTTAATTTCTTTTTAACAAAACATAAGTGAAAATTTAATGGAAAAAGGCTAGTGCCAATAGTACCCAAAACCTTCATCCAAAAACTGTTTTGAGCATACCAAAGTAGAACATGCTTGATTTAAGCTTTTCTTATAATAACATTCAAATATATTTTTCTGCTGTATTTTACTTTTATGTATAATTCTGTAAAGGTACCATATATAACTATGGGCAACATTGACCAGTTTTTCGAGAATCATGGACAGGTAAATAATAACAAACAAAAGAGATAAGTATACAGTTTATTTATTTTATCCAAATACATTTTTATTTAATTTCTATACTGAATTCAGAATCCCATAAAATCTGTAAAACGTATATTATTAAAAGGTAAAAAATGACGATAATACAAGCAATATTATATTGCAACAATATATGTCATACTTTAGTAACAGGTTTAAAACGGAGTGAAAAGAGAAACACACACATGAATTAATTGTAATTTTAATAATAGTCTCAAATTTTAAGTTCCTTTAAATAAATTCATGCATCATTCATTTTAAAGAATCGATTATTACCCTTAATAAATATTAAATATATTTTTTTCTCTTAACAATTTTAACAAAGACCATTTGTGTTGAGAAATTAAAATTTCAACTCCCTTCTGAATATGCCCCAATTATTTTTTTTTCTTTACAGGAAAAAAAAAGATTCTATTATAATTACAGATACCTTAATTAGGGTTTTTCCAAGTACTTTACAGTCTAAAAAGATAATGCAACCGGGCTTAAATAGTTTCAATGAGCTAAGAGATTTGGCTTCTTCACTCTTTACAAAGAATGATATTTTTACTTCGCAATTCAGTCGGAAAAAATAATTACTAACTTGAAGGTTAAGCAAAGTGAAAAAAGTTAAGAATGATTAAATTTTTTGAAAGTTATGTATATGAGAAATGGTAAAGAAAAATGAGAGAGAGAGAGAGAATGTATTTATTTTTTTAAGTCAAGAGTTTACTACATTTTCAAAGATATAATGCATTCAGAATTGTAAAACTACTTGAGACACTACTAATAAAAGCAAACAACCTTTATTATGTATTTTAAAAAACAACCACTTCAGGTAAAACATATTTTAGTGAGTTATGTGGTGACTTGTTCCAAAAAGAGAATATTTGTGTTTACCTTCTTTAACCGATGGAGAATTCAATTAGTCTGTAATAAACTTTGGCCGATTGCGGAAACTCGATTTCAATGGTGTACTAACACACAAAGTAATAATTTTTTAATGAATATTTAATTGTTTGTGTATGTCCAGGCGTAACGTATCGTAATAATACATATTTCAAAATTTAAATGAGGACTGATATTTGAATAGTTCATATGCAACCAATACTCGACAAGCTATGTGGGCTTGAGTAAAGGCAAAATCTAAGAGATGATGTGCAAAATGAATTGATATATATTCAGATTCTTCGAGTATAAAATATAATACAAAAAATCAATCATATGCTCTTGTAAAAAATAATAATACTTACGTAAAAAAACCACATTTGCTTGTAAACGATGAAAAATAGTTATATTCTGGCAATATGTCAGTTGCTCCTTTATGATTCATTATATTAAGAAGAGCAAAATTTCCATTTTAACACACACTACTCAGTCAATACACTACAATAAGAAATATTCTTTAACTTCAAATAAATGAGTTCAAAATTAGGAAATTTCAATATTCCATTGCAAATAGGAACTTGACTACACAACACATTAAGTTACCAAATTTTGCTTAATGTTCCTTTTCTCTAGTGGACTATATATTGCTAAATTGTTCACAATGCAATATTCGTCATTATCAAGTTAAATTCTGCTGTTCCTTAACCACAGAATATTTGCATAAGCTTACGTTCAATATATATATATATATATATATATATATACAGGGTGTCTAGCCTTAATGAGACCCAATAGCTAATTCCCGAACCGTTCGGTTTAGACATGTACATCCAATTTGAAAAATGTTTTAAAAAAAGGTAAGGAAAGTTTTTACGTGCTTTTCGAACCAAAAAGCCTATTTAGAAAAAAACTCAAAAATTAAATTTTTATACGGTCCCCAGTTCCTATCACTTATGTTTAGGAAAAGATGCAGTTCACAAAAACAAAGTAAACCCAAAAAGTTTCATTTTATTACGATAAAAACTGACCGAGTTATGCCTAAATAAAATTGAAGCATCTGAATTGCTCAGAAAAGGGGGTCGTATATACATTGAGTTTAGAGAACAGTAATTCACTTTCTACAGAAAGAACAAAAGAAAAACATCATAGTAATATTGAAACATCGTTTTAAACATCATAGATTGACAATTTGTATTGCTGTATGGCAAACAATAAAAGTTAAATTAAAGAAATACAATTTGTGTACCGAATAGATTAAAACAATTTATTTTAACAAATAGCAGCAAAAGAATACAGGATTTGCCGTTCAATTTATAGCATTATGTAGAATGATGCGCCAATCATGAATCAGGGGCTTTATTATATCAGAATGAACAAATTAACTTAAATAATGTTCACAATGACTGCCTTCCGCAGAAATGCAGTATCGAACCCGTGTCAGAACCTCCGCCTGTAGCTTCTGCAACATAGTTGGTGTCACAGACCTACATGCCATGCTGATTCGATAGAGTAAATCGGATTTACTCGTGGATTCACGTTCGTACACTTTGCTTATTAGGAAGCCCCAGAGAAAGAAATCAAGAAGACTTAGGAAACTTTATCTTCTAAAAAATCGGCTAATGGTCCAGATAAAATTTCTGTGTATGATTCTGAAGTTAAAGGTCCATCGAAATACATTGGGCCAATTAAGGTGCTCTTCCATATTACGCACCACACATTCACCAACCAACGCACTTAGTGGCGATTCGGTCGTATTAGATGTGGGTTTTCGAGGGACCAATAATGCGTATTAATAGGGCCTTGCCTCGAGAACTGGCATTCATCCGACCACAAAACTTCATTAAGAAAATCTGGATTTTCATCCAGTGTATTTAACAGGAAATTGCAAAAATCAAAACGACTCTCCTGGTCTCCGGGCATTAGTTCCTGCGCCAGGACTGAGTGATAATGATGTGTACCGTACGTATATATTATGTTCCACACCGTCGATTTTGAGTAAGAACAAGCCTTGCTAATATCCCGGACACTACTTTCAGGATGAGCCAGGGCATATCCTAGAACATCCTCAGCGGGTATCCACAAGCTTGAAGGTGTGGTATGAGACAAAAGAATACGTCTATGACTACTCCCGGTTTTATACAAGCGTTGAACAGCACGGGCAATTGTACAATAAGATGGATCTCTTCGACTGGGAAATTTAATTGCATAAAGTCTTGCCGCCTCTCTCTTATTTCGATTACTGCACATACAACAGTACCATTTCGTAGTATTCTTCATTTGTATACATCTCGTTCTCCCGTACTAGAAATCGTAATATTGCAATTGCTAGCGACTACACAACAGATTTTTAATAATCAACATGATCAGTACCACAGCAAATAAGCCAATTTTTTTTTTTTGAACTGCTTTTGAAATGTTTCTTCGTCCAAAATATTTTATTTTGTCTATATTTTACACGTACAGAATAAATTATATTTCTTAAGTACTCAATTATTGTATTATTAACGTAAATTATATACTTTAAAATTTAAAAACGATTTACGTAAGAGTGACGTACAAGAGCGAAAGTTTCCTGGCAGAGTTCCAATTAATTTCACTTTGGAGACGGCCCCTAACTAGCTTCTTGAAAACGGCCGGGAAAGCTGAGGAAATATAAGATTTTCAAAGTTTCATAACTCGGCCAGTTTTTATCGTAATAAAATGGAACTTTTTGTGTTTACTTTGTTTTTGTGTACTACTGTATCTTTTCCCTAAATATGAGTAATAGGACCTGGGACCGTATAAAAATTTAATTTTTATAATTTTTTTCTAAATAGGCTTTTGGTTCGAAAATCACGTAAAAACATTCCTTATACCTTTTTTAAAACGTTTTTCAAATTGGAAGTACATGTCTAAACCGAACGGTTCGGGAATTAGCTATTGGGTCACATTAAGGCTGGACACCCTGTATATATGATAATACTTTCTAGTTTAATAATAATACACATAATACATATACATTTTAAAGTACAATTTGATACATATATTTATTTATTTTGTATTTGTTTTTAATAATATATGTAGTTTCTGAGAATAAATGATAGAATAATAACTGTTAACGTTTCAAAATCCGTTACTTAATAGCCATTTTGCCCGATTATTTTTCTAATTCTTTCTGGTACATTGAGTCATTTTTAAACTATTCATTTCAATCTTTAACACTGAATTTACAGCTTAATTTGCCATCAAATTCATTAAAACTCATACACCCATCTTTTGCGCATTTGATTTTAACATTTCGCACACTCTCAAGTATCTACCTTTACTTTTAAAAATTGTGCAATCTATCTAGAGATTCTGATTTAAAAGATCATCTGATTTGCAAGACGTTAATGTGAAAGCAACTCAATATCCTTAGTTTTGATGCATGAGTTATAGAAAAGTTCTTTGAAACTAAAGATTTAGTGAAAGAGCTTTTGGACGTCAACATTCAGGTGGAAATTGGAGAACATGTTCGTTGTAATTATGCAAAAGGTACTAATTGATTTATACCTTTTTATTTAATACTTTAAGATATTAGTATAACATTTTGAGAGTAAATATGATTTTTAAAGTTGTGACATGATTTTAAGGACATTCATAAGCAATTTCTTTCATTAATATTATTAATGATACGAACTTTTCGAAGGACGTATTTATTCTTTCATTGTTTTTTATTTCGATAATAAATATATTTAATCTAAAACTGTATCCCCTTATCTATAAATTTTTTTACAAAAATGTAAGACAAATTCTACATGATTCAAAGTCTAAAAATATTTTAGTATGCACACCATATATACACTGCTGGCCACCGTAAATGCAACACCCTGAAGGAAGCACGCACATAACATGAAATTTACAAAATGCATTAGCGGAAATGAGATATGCAAATGATTAGAATTTCAGCGCAGACACACAACACGCACGCCTATGGCGCCACCTCAAAGCGCTATTTAAGGCTTGGAGATTTCGAAGATTTCAAGTTCGGAAATTGTGTTTTTCTTGTGGTTTTTTCAAAAAACGATCAGTTATGTCTCGTAGAAAACAGCGATCAGCTTTTGATCAAATACCCGAGTTCGACAGAGGAAGGATAGTGGCCTACCCAGATTGTAAATTATCTTTCAGGAAAATCAGTAGTCGTGTTGGACGAAACGAAACAATTTTAATGCGGATATGTGACCGTGTGCAGGAGGGTACGACAGACCGACGTGCTCGACCAGGTTCACCTCAGTGCACCACTTCACGTGTGGACAGGCAAATTGTGCGCATGGCAGTGACGGATCGCTCAGCCACATCAGAAACCACAGCACAGCACATTGAGTCTGTAACGCATCATTCAGTGTCTCTGCGTACCATTCGACGCCGTTTACAGCAGAGTGGTCTGTCCGCAAGACGTCCATTGCTTGATCTACCCTTGACGCAGAACCACAGACGTCTCCGCCGCCAATGGTGCGATGAAAGAAGGATTGTGGGCGGCAGAATGGAATGACGTTGTCTTTACTGACGAGTCACGCATCTGTCTGCAGCATCACGATGGTCGAATTCGAGTCTGGAGACACCGTGGAGAGAGGATGCTGAACGGCTGCGTTATGCACCACTCCTGCACCGGGTTTTATGGTACGTGGCGCGGTATTGGATATTACTCTCGCACTCCTCTAGTCCGCATTGCCGGTACTTTAAACAGTCAGCGCTTCATCGCCGAGGTGTTGGAGCCAGTTGCCCTTCCTTACCTTCAGGACTTGGCCACAGCCTTATTTCAACAGGATAATGCGTGACCACACGTGGCACGCATTGTCTAAAGGTTCTTCGTCAATCACCAGATTGAATTGCTTTCCTGGCCGCCTCGCTCTCCGGATCTTTCACCGATAGAAAATATGTGGTCAATGGTTGCTCAACGATTGACCCAGATTACACCCCCAGCTGCCACACAAGATCAACTTTGGCAACGAGTGGAAGCTACTTGGTCTGCTGTACCCCAAGAACACATCCAAAGTCTATTTGAATCAATGCTGAGGCGTGTGGCAGCGGTGATCTCCAACAATGGCGGCAACTCTGGCTACTGATTCTGGTAGGAACCACACTTCACACAAGTCTATAAATTTAATCATTTGATACTTGGTCAACATGTTATCTACAAAATAAATTTTGTTGTGCTATCTCTTGTCTTTCTTGGTGTTGCATTTACGATGGCCAGCAGTGTATATTAAAATAATACTATTTACGCAATATGTTTAATTAATATACAATAGACGTTTTAATATTGCTTTACATTTCTGATGAAATTTTTGGTTTTGTATTCTTTTTAACTTACGGACTATTCGTTTTTGTTTGCACTAGAAATTTAAAATTGTGCCTTAAAATTTGTTAAAATTTAGTTGCTTTTAAAAACATCGTAGATTATAAAGATAAAAAATTTTAAATTATGTTTTTAAAATTGAAATATGAAAATTGAATGATATTATGATTTATAGGAGAATATTTAAACTCTTTTTGCTTGTATGATTATTTTTTTTTTTAGTTTTGACGAGCAAACTTTGTTAGAAATCTCAAACAAAATTAAAGAAGAATTTAAAACCATATCAGTGAAATATATGTTTTCTTTCAGAAGTATTTCAACTCATTCCGAAACATGTATGTTCAGAAAATTGTTAAACATATAGGAAAGAAAGTAAGCTCACAAATAATTTTTTTTTCTTGTTCAGACTTCTATATTCTTATATTTAAAAAAATAGGAAATATACAAATATTTTCTAACTAATAATACATTTTCATTGGAGAAGCATGCTTCAAATGGTTTGCCTTGTTCTAAAAAAGCAATTTAATTCGTTAGAATGGTCTTACAACTTATTTTATCTGCATGAGGACACTAAGCAGAATTGAGTACATTATAAGACTTTAAAGAATATCATTTTTTATATACTTGAGTTATGTTTCATTGCATATTTTAAGAATTTCATTTTTGCAATATTCAACATATTATTTGCATTTTGTTTATTTAAAACTGAATATTTTAGAAGAAAATCTTTTTTTTTTCCTAGTTAGATGTCCTAGCTATAATTTAAATCACACAATCGTTAATGAACATAGAAATGAATGCTAATATTTGATAAATATAATAGTATTATATTAAAGTATGTAAAATATTATGATATTGAATTAAAATTTAAATCTTTATTAACCTTCCCATTATCGTTCAGCTATTCCATTATTATATCCCAAAGTATAGTGTAATAAAATAAAAAGTTTTAACTAAATAAGAGTAATCCCTCAGAGATTCTTTCTTGATAATTATATATAACTAACTACATAAGAGGGAAAAGTTTATCATAGTTATGGTAATTTTTTATGTATTAATTACAGTATTATATTATCAATAGTGATCTGAGTAATTATAACGGATCATATTGTGCAATCGAGACATTAAAAAGAAAGATTATTATTATTATCATTCCATTGAATATTTCTTTCGAAAAAAATTAATATTATACGTTTATATATATAAAAATTAAAACGAAAGAAATTAAATAAATAAAATCGTTAATGTATTGTTTTCATGTAATTTGAAAAATATATATTGTAGCGGAAAGAATAACTTCAGGAGTTAGAAAAACCATTATTTAGGGGATAACAGAATAAAAACTGTACCGTAAGGAAACTTAAATGTTAAAAACAATTTACAAATGATTCTTGTTTACTGTAAAGGAAACAAAGGCATGTTTAATAAACAAATTTAACTATCATTTAAGTATCCTTTATCTTTAGTAAATAAACTCTTAAACTGATGAATTTTAAGTCTCAGCACATTATGTCAACTTCTTCTCGGCTTAAACCTAATCAGATGATCTAAAAATTATTAAATCTTAAAAAGTATACTGCTGATTCGTAAAAGATATTTCAAAATAACGTAACAATGCTTTTTGAAAAAAAAAATACGTAACAATGCTTTTTGGAAAAAAAAACTAAAGATTATTTATGAAAATTGAACATTTTTGAAAGATTAAAACATAAAAATCATTTGCCTTCATTTTCGAATTTAATACTCATAATTATTCTACACTTTTATTTATTCAGTTCATGATTAGTAATTTGTTTGTGATTACAATTATAACATTACACGTCCTAAAACTCGCACACAAACACGCATGCACGCATTTCTAAATTTATTCACAATACGACACACGCTAAGTTTTTGTTACGAATTCTGACATATTTTAAATTGACTGTGTTATTTGCAGTTACAAAATAATATAGAAAGGCTGGACATTCTCTGAATTTGCAAAGTGTTTCCCTCTTTCAGGATAAATTGCTTACATCACTAAATGGCTGTTACTTTTGTTATCGAGATAATGACGAAACAACAGCGAGTGGCATTTTATGAATTCTGGAGTGTGACTTCCTATTAAAGAAAAACAACAACAATGAAAAACATTTTGCAATCTTGATTCATTACAACATTTTCTCACTTGCATGAAAATGTAACTTTTTGCTGCAATTATTTTGTCTTGTGATGTGAGAGATGATATAATTATTCCCATTCAAAAGTGGTAACGAACAAAATAACAAAAGAGTTAGGACAAAATATTGAAATGGTTCAGATCTTATATCTTTACGCGTGAGTGTTTTAATGTATATCTCCAAAATTTTCAAATTTAACTGAAATATGTCATTTTTAATATTAATTTTTAATACTAAAGATGTTTTTTTCTGTAATATAGTTCAACAGTTTTTATTGAAAACTTATTTTATTTCATATATTCTTCCATCCAGTCTTAGCAATTTAAAGCGAAAGCTAAAATACACTCATGTCCATAAATTAAGGATAATTCAGAATCACACAGAAATTGAACTCTAAAATAAAAATTTCACCTGTAGAATTATCACACACATCTTGAAGAAGAATATGCAAAATACAGGAAACCACCAGATGGCGCGGATAGTACGTCACTATGACGAGAGTGTAAGAGAGGGGTATATAAGGAATGGTGGCAAAGAAGTAATATTGTTCACAAGCGCTTTAAAAGCCTTTCAGTGCAATAACCGCATAGTTATGGCACAAAGGAAGCATTTGGATGATTTTTTACGTGATACAATTATCGGACGATTGGAATGGGGAAGTACCCAGATGGAAGTATCCGAGGAACTTGGAATCGCCCAGAGTGTCATCTCCAGGCTTTGGCAACGATTCCAAGATGATGGTAATGTGAGCAGATGTTACAGCACAGGTCGCCCTCGAGTTACAACGACGAATGAAGACTGGTATTTGGCAGTTACTGCCAAAAGAAACAGACGGAGCACAGCATCAGACCTATCTCGTCAGCTCTCGTCAGCTACCGGTACGACAGTTTCAAGGCAGACCGTGTAAAGACGCTTAAGGCACATTGGTCCATGTGCTCGTAGGCCTGTCAGATGTGTTCCCCTTACAGCAACTCACTGTCGCCTGCGATTAACCTGGAGTAGAGAGCATGCATTGTGGACACCGCAACAGTGGTCTTGTGTGATGTTTTCCGACGAGTCCAGGTTTAGTTTGCAGTCTGATTCTCGCCGGACTTTCATATGGAGAGCGCCAGGTACCCGTTACCACCAAGAGAACAACATTGAACGACACCGTTACGGTGGTACAGGAAGGCTCGTTTGGGGAGGAATTATTCTTGGTTCCACAACTGACCTGCATGTTCAGAGTGTAACGATGCCAGGCCACATCTATCGGGATGTTATTCTGATACAACATGTACGTTTGTTTCGGGGCGCCATGGGTGCTGAATTTGTATTTATGGATGACAATGCCTGTCCTCACCATGCAAACATTGTAGACGAATGCCTTCAATCGGAGGATATCACCCGTATGGATTGGCCAGCATACTCATCGGACTTGAATCCAATAGAGCATGTGTGGGATATGCTTGGCCGACGAATTGCAGCCTGTCAACCCCCTCCCACCTGTCTACCGGAACTTCGGAGGGCATTGCTTCATGAGTGGTGTAATATTCCCCAAGATCAGATTGATAATTTGATACTCAGCATGCGTAGACGTTGTAAGGCCTGTATTGCATCGTCCGGGAGACATACTCCGTATTAACTATCCTACTAACCATGTTATATTGTTTTTTGTAAATAGGTTCTTTTTTGAAAATTGCTCCAGGGAGTAAAAATAGCAATTTTTATTAATTATGTCAAACATATAGCATCTTTTTTGCTCTTTACCTTTTGTTTAATAAATTGACTTTACAAATAGGTCAAATTTGTTTTGCTTCTGTCTCTTTCTTTGCCTGAACTTCATCATCCTTAATTTATGGACACGAGTGTATCATTACAAGTCAAAAAAGCGGAACTTAAAATGAATCATGCTCTAAAATAAAGCTTAGGAAGAAGAGAATAAATATATTAAAATTCTTTAGAATAAGTGGCTAAATTATCTAAAGAGATACATGGAATCTTAATATTGTAAATGTTCGCCAGAAGTAATTCTCGATTAAACTTTTCACCAATCATAAAATATCACCAGAATTTATATGGAAGCTACATCTTTTTTACACTAGAACCACAATTAACAAATAAATGCGATTAAATTGTAGGCATTTAAAAATTATTTTTTAATTTCAATCTTTTTTGAAGTAGTATATCATTATTAAAACTTTATGTTTATGATATTTTTATTCTTTAAGAGAATAACATACTTTATTCTTCGACAAAATTGAATTTCTATCATGTAAATGTTATTGTTTTATTATGTAAGGACAACATGTGCACTAATGTATTCACATTACCATAAGACGCACATGTCAGTTTACATTTCGGCTGAAATGATAGTTAATGAAACGAGTGGATTAAAACCATTCCCAACACATAGCCTGTCTCCTTTTAAACAGAAGAGTTGCAGAAACTGTAAGAATTAATAAATGGTGAGACCCGATGTGTTGATAACATTAACTCGCTAAACATTGTTTGGACATCAGGCTTAATGTAAAGAGGTTGAGTTCATTTCTTTAATTAAATACTGTCTCCTAGGCAGAAGTTTCCTTCAGCAGTATTCAGCATCACTGTTTCTCTTCTGAAGATAATAGATTCTAAGAACTGAATTCTTGGAGGTATGGAATATTGTTAAGAAACGGCACATTGTATATCTAATCTAGTTAACTCATTTAATCTTTTTTTAAGGGATGTATGAAAGTGATATATGAAATAAGTGCATTAACAAGCACTGTACTTTAATATTTTGAAGGATTCAAAATTGAAAGCTAAAATTTTTTGTTAATCATGCTGTATTAAACTTTGCTTGAAATCCACACTATTGTGTTTTTTTATTTATTGTCATTTTTATATTTATTGTCTAATACGACAATAAAAATCTTTTCGGAAAATTCTTGCTTAAAAATTGAAAACTAAATATATTTTTTTATTATTCTCATTTATTTTACATTTAACAATATATCTATTATGGCATTAAGATTTATTTTTTCTAATGCTCTGAGGGGCATTTTATCATATTAAGGTTACAAACTACTAAACTAACTGATGCCCAAAATTGATTTGTTATTTCATATTTTCAATTGAATTGTAAGCAATATATTTCTAATTTCACTTGGTATCCAACTAATATAATACAGATTTATAAAAAAGTCGAAAAGTGTTTCATAAAAATCGTTTTGTGGGAGAATTCATTGGCATCGAGGACATCGCAGAGGCACGTGGAACCTTCATACTTTTCCCAAATAGAAAATGAAATAATAAATATCTATAAGAATTTCATATGTCTCGCAATAATGTATGCATATATAGTGATAAGATGGAAAATCGTAACCACGGAGGTATTTTAAAAAACTATCAGCTGTAAGCCATCCATTCGGGAAGAAACTCAATTTTTTCTGCCATCATAGTAGAATTGTCTCTTTTCTTTATAAAGAAACATAAATGTCTACAACACAGCAAAAAAAAGTTAATAACGTCCACAGTAAATGAAAATTATTCTTAAATTTCGTTCAGTACAGCTCTTGCTGGTCAGTCATATGCTATTATATATATTTTGCCAGTCCTTGGCGTCGCCAAAATCTCCCGTGTATCTGAACAGTGCGACGTTAATATTCCCTCACTCACTTGCCAGTCCTTGTATTTTTATATTATCCCTTGATTTTTGTTTCGAATAAAAGTTAAATTACTAAGAAAACATACAAAATAATCACAAGAAAATTAAAGGGGTATTAAGATTGAATACCTAACATTATAGTATTACGGGATTGTAAATCAAAAACGGTCGTAAATAGATTGGGAAATTTTCTTAACCTCATAAATTATACTAATTATGGTTCAGATAATTAAGTCATATAAGCAACTTCTGAGGAGGGAGTCCCCTACCATTTCCAATGAAGGAGACTTTACCAGAGAAATTATTCGATCAGATTCTTGATATAGGAATGACGTGGCTGCTGCAAACAGTTCCTCTGCGCACTCACCAAGGCCAAATGCTGTTAATGTGATGTCTCATTTTATGCCAGTACCACCGAATTTTAGCAACTGCCATTAATTAAGAATGTTCAGACTTCTTCACAGGTATGTTACAAGACAATAGTTTAGTTGTATTAGAAATTTTAAGGGAAATGTGCTATATACCGAGGTTGATCATGCGCATGATTAATATATATACTGTGCATGTGCTTTAAATGGGTAATACGTTTTGCTCTCGTCGTCTTTTTCCTCTTTTTCTTTTTAAATCATGTTGTTACGTATGAATTTAGCAGTATGTGTTTAATGCATGTCTTCTTAGTTTTTAAAGTGTTGCTATTATTTTTGTGACTCAATATTTAAAGAATACGATACATATATAAAAAATAAGAAATTATGACATGGAAGAAGTTATGGGATGCAAATTGTTGGATAGAAGAGCTCACCAAGGTATGCAAATAATTCGTAATGCGTAGAGGTTCTTAGCTTGGAAAGTATGATATAAATAAGAAAACGCGTGGATAAATTTTTAAAAAGTTATTATATTCTGTTGATGAGCAATGCGATTAGTGAAGTTTTCATCGTTAGATAGGAAATATGTTGTAATAGAGATGCCAGCTGACAGTTACAGCAAATAGACAAGCTTCACGTGAGTGTTTGATACTGTATTTTAAAGGAATGCTCTACCATATAGATTCAAAAAGAAAAACAGAAAATACGTGTATACGTTGTATTGGCTATGACAAAGAGATTGGGAGAAAAAGAGAATGTCCTACTTTAAAGAGATGTGCTTGAGTAGTCATAATACAGCCATCATTCGTAGACAAATACATCATCTGTCTAGACGAGAAGGCTGCACAGTTCACTTACATCAGGCAGTTTGTCATATGTAGAATGTCATGCATGCTTCCATTTAAATCCAAACCCTGAGTGTTGTCGGCTTGAATTCTAGATTCCTGTTAAGAAGTATGTAATTGAAAAATATTGCTACATATTGCAAAGTCATGTTCTCCAACAGATCACGCTCTTCTGTTAAAATGCAGGCATTATCTGCTTGTGATTCGAGTGTCGATACAATAAAAGTTAAAATTCAAAACTAATATTTAAGTCTCATACCCAGCGACAAAGTTGCATCACAGTTTGGGTTTCAGCATTACGACAGTGGTTCATAGCTGATCAAAATTAGTGACAATAAGGTTGGTCAAAAATCTAAGATGTGTTGCATGCCCAGCAGTTTCCTCAAAACATATCTAATACCTGAACATCATTCGATGACACAAGGTAATCATTATCTTTGCAAGACACTAATTTTCTTCACTGGCCACATGTGTCTTCTAAACTGTCACCTATTCAGCACATCTGGGACATGACTGGTTGTAATTTGTGTATATTGTAATCGCCTTACTCGATGGGGGAATTGTGATTAAATAATTAAGATAGAATAGTCATCCATCCTGTGAACTACAACTCACTAGCTCACTTACTGTTCTACGCCGGGTTGTTGCCTGTATCACATTCGTGGTGGATCAACAATGCATAAGATTTGCAATTGATAATGCGTGGTTGATCACAACCCTCATAGTCCTTTTATGTAAATTTATGTCTTGTTGAAATAAACATCACATATTTTTGAAATGTTTGTAAGTTGTCATTCATTATAATGCAAAATACCAATTTAATGAATATAAACAGTGATACACAACGTGGCATAATATATTTCCTTTAAATTCCCTCTCTCTGATCTTCAGAGTCATTTATAAATACGCTTTGTTCAATTCTTAAGTTATTAATCGTTCTTTTCTAAAGCAACTTAGCCACAGCCAAAAGCTTTTATCATTGATTAGACCGATACACTTGCTTAAAGTTATGCCGCATTAGAGAATGATCGCTTTCTTTTGAGCAAAATATTTCTAATATGCAAAGGATTTTAAGCTTAAAGATGATGAAGGTTTGCATTAAAAATTTATTTTGAACGATCACAAGCGAATTAATACATTTCACTCTAACCAGTTCCAAAAAAAGATAATTACTTAGATAATTAAATCTTGAGTTAAGTAGATTTCATTTCTATTCAAATATTTTTCAAAGTTGACTAGGTTTGTAAAAAGAGTATGTAATCCGATTTAAAGGAATTAAGACGAATATTTGTTAGAATTATTCGAATAAAGTTACTGACATAATTATCTCAAAATTATCATTTGCAATTGAGAAAAGATAAGCTTGATTTCCAAGCACTAAATACGTTGTTAAAAAATTACTTAAAACAGTAAAATAGATTTTGCATTTATATGATGTACTTAAACTTGAAACTCTTTAAGGAGATAATAATTGGTTAAACTCGTGACCTTTACAATAGGTCACTTTGTAATTGAGTTACTTTCGAATTCAATTAACAATGGATGGCCAAAGAGTACAATACGTATGTATTAACATTAGTTTGGACGATAAAAAAAATGAAGGTACTGGTTAATATGTATTATTGCTGCCCAATTCCTTGAAAGTGTTTTAAATGTTATGTTGCCATAATAGCACTAAATGATCTTAAATCAATACAAAAAAAAATAATTGGAGCAAACCAAATAGTTTTAAGTAAGTAATAATATTTATTCAGAACTTTAACTTAATTTGTTATTTATGTATTGATTAATCTCTTTTAAGGTTTATATTTTTTTAATTTTATCCTTGAAACACGTTCAAGCAAATCTTCAAATACTTGTGGATTCTTAGAGCGTAATATTGTTTGTATGGATCAACGCATTAATATTATTCTACAGATAGTACGAGGCTTCAGATACTCAAAAAATAAGTAAGCAGTCAATTGATCCGTTCACCTACCTCCTATTACAGAAAGATCAACATTTTTAAATCGTGATAAAGTAAATCCGTTTTGTTGAAAAAATAATGTGGTTAGATATTGAATACAGTTGATTCAAAATCTTGTAAAAAAGGTTTATAAGCACACAAACAGATGTCTATGTGTGAGTGTGCGTTATTTCATGTTTATGTAACATGTGTCTACCTATTTTATATGTGAATATTACAATTGAATCAGAGAATTGCATTGTGGGTTCCCTAAAATACTTTTAATATTGTGGTGGGTACTAAAAAACTGACTATTTCCAATTAAAAATTGGTTTACATTTGTATTTTAAAGCCAAATTCTAATTTCCCTATATAAACTAATATTTGATTTACTTCCATAATCAAAGTAAAAAAATAAAAATCATTAAAATAGTCATTTCTTCTTAAACTTTAAAAGAAACATGTAAACAGAATTTTTTACAACTTGTTAGTAATAAATTTATTCTTTCTTTCGATTTCTTTATTTTTAATTAAAGCAAATTTTTTAAAAAGAAAATAATAACACAACATTTAATTTTTTCAAGTTGAATTTGAAAATAATTCTTACGAAGAACTTTTACATTCGTACTTTAAAAGTTTCTGAGATATATGGTCGTACTATTATATTTAGAACCTTAGGTTTGAGATTCACTTCAGTCAGCATTTTTACAAACCCTTTTACCTTTCGAATTTACAAATGTACAGACTCAGCTTTAAATATTTTGTGAAGGGCTTTTCCTTTGTTCCCATTGTGATGTTAACTGAAAGATGGAGTTAATGAAGTCAGGTACCATTTACTTCCTAACTTTCCTACCCAGTAAGGAATTTATTATTTTCTCGATTATTTGAAAGGGTATTACAACATCATAGTTGAGCGGAATAGTTTGAAGTTGATATGTTTAAATAATTATTTCATGTTTTAGTAAGTATATTTTTTGAATTTGATTTATTCTAGTAGTATATACTGAGTTCCAAAATTTATTTATTTATAAATGTTACTAAAAATAAATATTTCTACAGTTGAATTATGCAATGATTAAAATAATTATTCGTAGCTATTTATTTATCTTTCATTACTCATCATATTATTTTTTAGCAACTGTATTGAAATATAACTTGCACAATATTGAATAAATAACTAATGGTCCATAATTTTATTTTACTGCATAATTTAACCTCTGTTTTTATGCACTTTTTATTAATAGAAAAGTGGCCATTGCCATTCTCAAAGCAATAATAAGTATAAAACTGATCAAGAGTATAAATATATGTAATTTTATAAAATAAAGTTTCTATTTTTGAAAATTCTGGAATTTAATTTATTTCTTTTATTAGAAAGTTTATTAAAAATACATTTGCTTATAAAATGTTGATTTTTGTGAAAAATACTGACTTAAAAATATTTTCTATTTTTCAAAAAAATTTCAAATTGTTAATAATCATACAAATAATTCATGGAAAAAATAATAGAAAAATTTAAAAAATCAAGTTTGGGGGAATATAAAAAAGTTTATATTTCATGAATGAATCCTTTCTTTACAACAAAAATTTAACGCTTTGAAAATTTTAATTGCTGCATAAATAATTTCGATTTATTACCTCATAAATTTCTTTTGAAATTCATACTTCTATAGAAACACTGTCCATCTGATGTAGTTGTCATTTGACTAATGAAAACGTTTATGTTTAAAATTTTATTTAATAAATCATTCTTAAGATCTCTTGTACTTTTTGTGTAAGAAAACATAATAACAATAAATCTAACACACTGATATATACAGGGTGTCCAGCCTTAATGGGACCCAATAGCTAATTCCCGAATCGTTCGGTTTAGATATGCACTTCCAATTTGAAAAATGTTTTAATAAAGGTAAGGAATGTTTTTACGTGCTTTTCAAACCAAAAAACCCATTTACAAAAAAATTACTAAAGTTAAATTTTTATACGGTCCCCAGGTCTTATCACTTGTACTTAGGGAAAGATGCACTACACAAATACAAAGTTAACACAAAAGTTTCAATTTATTATGCCTACATAAATTTGAAGCATCTGAGTTTCTCAGAAAAGGGGGTCGTATATAAATTGAGTTTTGAGAACAATAATTCACTATCTACAGTAACAGCAAAAGAAAAACATCATATGGTAATTAAAACATCGTAGTAAACATCATATATTAACAATTTGTATTGCTGTATGGCAAACAATAAAAATTAAATTACAGAAAAACAACTTGTACCGAAAAGATTAAAACAGCTTGTTTTAACAAATATCAGCAAAATAATACAGGATTTGCCGTTCAAATTATAGCATAATGTGGAATGATGCGCCAATCATGAATCAGGGGCATTATTATATCAGAATGACCAAAATAAGTTAAATAATGGTGAAGGTACGAGACAGTTAATACGTCTATTGCAACTCCCAGTTTTATGCAAGCGCTAAACAGCACAGGCAATTGTGCAATAAGATGGATGTCTTCGAGTGGGAAATTTAATGGCATAAAGTCTTGCCGCCTTTATCTTATTTCGATTACACTGCTCATAAAACAGTACCATTTCACAGTACTCTTCCTTTGTATACATCTCGTTCTCCCATACTAGAATCGTAATATTAGAATACGACTGTATGCAATTGCAAGCGACTACACAACAGATTTTTTACGTTCGTCATGATCAGCAAAAACGCAGCAAATCAGACTGAAGCCACAGCATATAAGTCTATTTTCTTGGAACTGCTTTTGAAATGTTTTCTTCGTCCAAAGTGTTTATTTTTTCTACGTTTTACTCATACACATAATAAATTTTATTTCTTAAGTACTCAATTATTGTATTATTAACGTATGCTTTAAATTTAAGAGTGATTTACATAAGAGTGACGTGCAACAGCGAAAGTTTCTTAGCAGAGTTCCAACTAATTTCACTTTGGAGACGGCCCCTTACTAGCTTCTTGAAATTAGCCGATAAAATGGATATAATGTATGATTTTCAAAGTTCCATATCTCGGCCAGTTTTGATCGTAATAAAATGAAACTTTTTGTGTTTACTTTGTGTTTGTGTACTGCATCTTTTCCTAAATATAAGTGATAGGACCTGGGGACCGTATAAAAATTAATTTTTGTAATTTTTTCTAAATGGGGTTTTTTGGTTCGAAAAGCACATAAAAAATTATTTACCTGTTTTAAAACATTTTTCAAATTGGAAGTGCATATCTAAGCCGAACGGTTCGGGAATTAGCAATTGGGTCACATTAAGGCTGGACATATATGTAATAATTCCCATTAATTTGACCTCGAACATAATTTTAATTTGTAATGGTAGGATTCGCACGATAATAATAACTTGCTATCCACCTAACCACAATCTTTTGAAAGATATATTTCCAGCAATTAACCAGCTCCGTCCACGGAGCATATGTGAGTTGTACTTCCGTTTGCCGCTTTGTATAAATATCTAGAAAATCTGCCTCTTTGCTTTCTTGTCTTTGTTTTCTTCAAAATGTAACATCGTGTGTGGCTTTTTGTGCTGTATGTTTTTTGTATACAGTGTTATGTTTAAGATGTGTATGTTCGTGTGCGTATTCATGTAAAATAAACATGAATAATTATCTACATAGGACTGCATCGTTAGTATCGTCTCAAAATTACGTTAAACATCTAAGATATGATGATGGTTAAAGATATAGTAGGAACACTTCAGTTTCTAATGTAAATGCTCATGTTCAATAGTTAAAATGATGATTTGGGAATTAAATTGTAGTACAGAAGCATTTAAAACATTTAGTTTGAATAACATTTACATTCGCAAAAAATTGGCAGTTTAATCTTTGCTATGCATTTAATCAAAAAAGCGTAGGAGTTAAATGTATTAGTAAAAAGTAGTCTTCAAAAATTTTTATTTTGAATATATTGCAGTTTCTTTTTAAATCGATTGTATGTTAAACACTTAATTCATTAGGTTTACACTTCATTTAAAAAATTCAACTAATAATAATCTCTGATTAATTAAAGGAAATAAAGTGTAATGAAGTTTAGAGAGAAATACTTCATTATAAAATATTTACTTTTTTTATGGAGACTGCCATCTGCTTGCATGAATGGAGTAAGAACTTTTCCCTTATTCAATTCAATTACTAAATGTATAAAACATGTTGTATCAGGAATTTAAAAATTATACCATTTTTAAATGATTTTTTTTCATTTATTTTCCTTTTTAAAAGCGAATCCACTTCAGCCTGTTATTTTGAGGAATTATTCCCTTGACTCTCCAAATATTTTTGTTAAATCAATTTGAATATTTGATTTGCAAAATAAAAATCCTGTATTAATCACTATTTTTAATACGTATGCATAAAGATCTAAGAAAAGGTTTGATGAAATTTTATAGTGGTACTTTTAAAATCAAAAGTTGTTTTCATCTTTTAATCATTAATAAAGAAAAAGAATGGTTTGTTTAAAAATAACAAATGGTTTTAGAATATAATACATTTTATTATATTTTTAATATCAATAGTTATATTTTAAATTTTAATATGTATAAAGTTATATTGCAGGCTATGCTGCAATTTATGATTTGAGAGAAAGACGCACTTTTACATTCAAAATGTTACACTGATCATTTCAGTGATCATTTTAATATATATAAGAGTGAGAACAACTAAATAGTATCACTCTAAATAGATGATAATAAATTTTTAAAAGCTAGAATATGATACAATTGCTACTGCTATAAATGTTTTTTTATCTTTAAATACCTTCAACACTTATTTGTACTGTACTAACAAAAATCCTAAAACTTCTAAATTATTTAGTTTCAACGCGTGAAAGATATAAAATTATTTTTTAAACCCTTTAATCAGTATTTGTTTCTTAATTATCGGATAAAAAATAAATCTGACACAGACTTTCTGTTAGAATGAAACAGAAAAATGCATAGTGAACTCTAAAAGTTCTAATAAGGAGCCTGTAAAAGTAGAACCATTTTAGTAAAACGGTTCAACTAAAGAATTTGAGAAATCCTGATGATCGTTCTGTAATCCACAGTGAACTGATTGATATTGATAGAAGTCTCGTCAAAGCCCTTTCATTTCCTAGTTCGGGTAGAATTTGAATTTTAACTGACAGTTGAAGTGCCATTCTATATCATTCTAATTTTCATAGAGTAAAAGATAATACAGGAGTGGCTATTTTGGAAAAGCTGAAACATCTTTCTTTTTCGCATGAAATACACTCGCAATGGATTTCTTTTTATAATAACATAGCGGGCAACGAAATTGCTGATACTCTTGTGAAACATGGTGCAGTTCAGCCCTCAGATTCTGATGGTTGATGGCGGTTGGTCTGTGGGCATACCGACCAACCGCCATCAACCATCAACCCTCAGATTCTTTGGCCTCTCTTTCTGTTTCAGAGCTGTATTCAGATGATAGACGGGATGATCACTCAATAATTCCTGCTGTTCAACAATGCTATCAAGGCAAACGTCCCGGTGGTTTTTTGTCTCTTTGGTGAAGTAGGCAAGAACAAATTGCTATTACCCGTTTCCAAAATGGACATTTTGGAACTCTGAATTGCCATAATAAAACAAAAACTTTTTCCAGACTTTTGCTAGGCGCTCTGCCGGCCAGGAATCTCTAGAAAACATGCTTGATTGTTTGGATCTCACATTACAGGACTGATATTAGAGCACCCACTGATGGTTATTGACTTTCTGAGAGTGAACGAGAGACGTCATGTACTTGATCTAGCTCAACTAGCCATGGAGTTAAGTAACGAAAACAGCAATATGAACTACATTGTTCGTTTGATTGCAGAAACATTAGAATATTAAATGCTACTCTTTCGGGAAGATGAAATTAATTATAAAATTCTCGAGACCGATTAAGTACACTTTTTAAAATAAATAGCTATTGCTTTATTCTCTATTTGCTGTTTTTACAACCTCTGACAATAAAGTTCGGGGAATAGTCATATAACATTAACGTAGATGAAATATTAACGAAAGTTACCTTACTCTCCTTCGAAATAACCACCTCTTATAACAAATCACTGCTGAGATCTTCTATACATGCACTGGAATCTTTATAAGAAGTCTTCTTTTGGAATGGGGTTCAAAAGCCTTGTCACATTTCGTTGGATGTTAGGAATATCGGCAATACCGATAACAAGTTTTTTCCCATCCTTAAATTCTGGTTACCGATTTGTCACAAGGATTCACAGTTAATCTGCAGTTCATCAGCAATCATATGCACAATTAATTGACGATTTTTAGGGGTTAATTTCCTCACTTTCTCAATGTTGTCCTTCCTGAAGGAGGTCACTAGTATTCCTCTACGGGGGTTATCAGTAAAACTTTTCCTGCTTTTCGAAAACGAGCGAACCACTCATACACACACTTGATGGACCGTGCTTGATCTTCATAAACACGTAACATCCTCGCATAGGTTTCTTTCGGTGTCTTACCAAGCGTAAAACAAAACTTTAAATTGATCTTTTGTCCATTCATTTTCCTGTTCTCAGTTAAGAACCAACGTATTAAACAAGAACTTTGTAAAACAAGTCTTACACGGAACACAAAAGAGTCTCAACTGAAAAACGTTTGGGGGCAGCAGCATTTTGTTTTGCCAAAAATGCCAGATCGGCCGTTCTGACTTCGTTCACCGACCTTTATTGTCCAAAGGTTGTATATTTATATTCCATCAAATCATTTGTCAAATCTTACTTATCACTCATGAATGTTCTTTAATTTATAGGTCCCACAAATTCAGAGATTCCCTATATAACAATATTTGCAAGACACAAAATCCAGTAATCTGGCACACGATCTATGTGAAATGACTAAAAATTTCCAATAATATAACCTCAATAAAACACCTGGAAATTATAACAATATTTCTAGAATCATCCAATATATAATAAAGATTAAATTTCTTAATGGGACTTGATCTTAGACTTTATTCAAGACTTCAAGATCAAGTCTTGACAAAAGATTAAAAAGAATGCAATAAACAAAATTGTCAATTATCACATTGATACTCTAAAAGGAGCCTTCATTGGAAAAGCTCAGCTTTAAAAACTGAAGCTGAAGGCAAAAATGTTGATTTGTTTAATAAAAATGAGCATAAAACCCGTTTGGAAAAAAACATGTCGATATATGCTTCGGAAACACAGAATATAAGTATAGGATTTCAAAGATTTCCGATTTTGCTGACACCAAAGCAATTACTCTAAATACACAAAATAAATTTTAGCCATCGTAGCAGAAATAGACATAAGTCAGTGATTTTTTACATCAATTTATGATAAAGTAAAAAATGTTTATATTCTCTTGTAAAACAAAAATTACGCTTTTGCAAATTCTGCGCTTTGTAGTAAAGTAGCTACGTTTGCTAAATTTAATAATGCCAATATTAAAAAAAAAATCTAGTATGGAGTGACAGAAGAAAAAGCAAACTAAATTCCATTAAAAGATCTCTAAAGAGCGCAAATATTATTAAAATAAGAAGATTAGAAATATTTATATAGATACAATTTTTTAAATTGCAACCTTTTCATGAAATAATTTTTTATTAGTAAGGCATTTTTAAAGGAAAAACATTTATGTTTTTAGAGGTTTCAATTTCAAGCTAAACTTTAAGAATTATACTTAAAAACACTTGCTGAAATATGATATGATAAATTCAAAATGGTCTTCCAAAATGCACCACCATGGTAGAAGCAATTCAATACGTATCATATGAAACATGTTAATTACTTGATAAAACACGAAAATATAATCAATGGCATCCAAATCATTTGGTGCTTACATGCACTATATAAAAGATGGAATAAATACGACTTTTAAATACTTAGATTTACCTACTCTTGGTTTTATTTTTCGGGAGAAGCTGCAGTGTATTTTGTCGAAAAACACGAAAGCAGTCGTCCTCGTTTCTATGTTTGGTAGAGACAGAATTGCTGCTTATTGAGATTAAGCATTAATTTTCGAGGAATCAATGCTCATATTGCACGATATTAAGGATCACTGTAATAAAGAATAGGGAATCCTTGAAGAATGCGTTGAAGGTTGGAAATGACCATTTATTTAGACCATCGAGGAAGAAAACAGGAAACCCGGCACAAAGCAATGACGAATGTCATAGCAATATCAAAACCCCTATGCAAGAATTATATGTGTAACATTAAAATATGTGTCAACTCTTGTCATTTGGTGTCTTTTTCTATAACAATATTTTCAGGAAAGTGTAAATTTGTGCGTTTAGATTTTAAGTTACCTCTAGCGTGTCAAAATGTTCCATCCATGGGTTTGCGCATCTCTCAGATACATCACCTCATACTTGTGTTCGAAGATGATTTAATAATTTTTTGGTGAGATTTGACATTAAAATATATTTGACATAAAACAATACTTAAAATAGAGATCAAGAATTAAGACATTTATACAAAAAACATAAAAAAAAACTAATGGTTATTTGTCCCCGCGTCATCAATGTGTATATTTTAGGATGCTTTGTTGCAGTCTTCACAAATCACCTTACAATGTGTTCAAAGGCCTGACAAGAGGCAACAGTACCTTCTTTTCCAAGTTGCTAATGATGTTTTTCTTAGTTTTTCGTCTTGTGTGAATAGGCCATTGTATATCAGATATTTCTTCAAATGAACAAGTAATGTGAATGTTACACCCAGACCGTCTTCGCAGGTGCTCTTTCAAATGTTCGTGACCTAATTTTCCTAGATATGTGGGCGAAGATCTGAGTTTTGATTCCCAAATAGATACTTTGTTTCATTCCAGCTAGATTGTCGATTGAATAAAATACAGTCACTGGCTTGACACGTGGCTTCCCTCAGATGCATCTCAACTCCCAGCAAAAAAAAAAAACATCAAACAGAAGTTACAAAATACTTGTTTCGATTTATTTTCGTTTCAAACTGAAAAATGCACTATTTTACAGTAAACGAAAAATCAAAATTAACGAAATTGTTCAGAGTCATAAAAAACTGACATTGTTGGGCGCGCTGCATCTGTCAGATTTAATAGCCCCTGCCACCCTAAATATGGAAGAAATCACCCTCGTCCTTGACATTGAATCCTAGAGAGAGAGAGAGAGAGACGGAAGGCAGATTGAAAAAGGAGGGGCATGTTCTATCCCACCTGTGTAGAGATAGCACCGAATCAATTTTTACTATGCATTTGAGCGATTCGTGCGCCTCACGGAGGGTTAAACACAATACGTGCATGTGAATGTATGGCGCATTAAAAATAAATGTTTTTTAAAAAAAACTATTAAATAATTTCATTTGAGAGTTCTTCCTTTAGTTTTCAAATCCAAAATCTATGTATATTATTAATATTAAAACGATTTTAACATATATCAGAGTTGCAATGCTCTGCAAAAATATATCAGATAAATCTAATGAATATCACAACAAAGGAGAAAAATGGCAGAACGTTGCACGGGAGAATTTTTCTAGACAAAGTTTAAGGTATCCCACTAGGTTAAAAAGATGGTTTTAGGTGTTAGGACCATAAGAAAAAAAAAGGAATATAAATAATATTGAGGAGGAAGAAGAAGAAATAACACACAAAACTGAAGAATCTTAAGTTGTTTTTCTAATATTTACTTTATCTAACTTATAAAAATATTTCTTAAATGTACTTTTTGAAGAATGGAATTGTCATGATAATTTATGCACAGAAAATAGGATATCTGCAAAACAATTGAATAAAATTCAATGAAATTTGCAACACTATTGCTACAAGTCCTTTAGAATTTAGAATGTAACAAACCGCAGGTTTTAATATAGTTATATTAAGCATGTTTTGCAGCTATTTTTAGCTAAGGATATAAAGTAATTTTGGCGAAAATTCTTTACCGTCAAATCTGAATGCATATAAAACATTTATCTGCCAAAATATCTTTTATCCTGTGATTTGTGACGCTTCAGATGTAGATCAAGAAGTATATCAATGGGATTAAAATTACATGTCTTTTTTTAACATCGAAAATTTTGCTAACATTTTATATAAATAACATATTTTTTCTAAAGAAAGATGTGATGCATGTTATTTATTTAATAATTGTGACTCTATAAACTTATTATGTATTTTAAAACAGTAAAATTCTTCTCAAAATCAATTTTTGTAAAATTGTTCTCTAGACCTAATCGGATGTCTTAATATCCAAGCAATAAATGTTTTTCTTCTAGAAGAATGTACTTATAATCCAATTAAGAAAAGAGTTCAGTAAAATTCTAGTTTATTTTTTACATTTGGCGACGAAGAAACAACGGGTGCCAAATTGCTGTGATAGATAACTCATTCTGAGTAGAAATTATGTCCAAGTTGGCGATGAAGGAAAGTGTGTACTAAAATAATACATAACCATACACACACACACACACATTAGTGCTATAGGAAATATAATACTTCTGTCCTTTAATTACTTTCTCATTAGATCCTCAGTAACAACACCACCTCAATACCACCACCTTCAGTAAGACCACTTTCAATGTTTTAATAACGTATAATAATCGATACTTTTTTAGCTTAAATCAAATAAAGAACTTAACTTATTTTCAAATTTATGTCTCGTTTAAAAAACTCACTTTAAATCATGAAGGGGGGGGGGCAGTAAGGAGTTGAGGAAATAAAAGATAAATTCAAAGTGACTTTCATGAAGAAAGAAAAAATTTATAAAATTTATAACTTTTCAAATAATCATTTTTGAAAAATAAAATTTTTTATTTCGAAAAAAGAGCTAAATGCAAAGAATTCCCAATTTTTTTCTTCAATTTCCTAAGGAATAACTCTTAAATGTTTTAATTATAAAGTACCTTTTATGCAAATAATTACAATAAACTTTGCACCGATTAAAATAATTCCTTATCCGAATTTTTCGAGGTAAGAAAAATAGTTTTTCTTGTAGAAATAAGGAATATCACATGTTCTTATTCTTCTTTCAATCATTTTCAACACGAATTTTACGCAAATCAAGAGAAATAAAATAAAAATGCATTTAAAGCTCATAATCTAAATATTTGATATATATTGATAACAATGTAACTACTTTAATGTGTGTGTGTGTTTAATACAATTAATATAATTCCAAATTATATACGAATGAAATTATTTTTGAAATAATGTTCTCTGCTATACGTATATGCCTTTTTTTATATATATTTATCTTAAATATACTGACATATTCAACAGTATTTTTCAGTTAAAGTAAAAAAAAATATATGTATAATTTTTTTCTGTCATTTAAGGTAACTGGAATGTGAAGGTACTTTAAGTTTTACATTTTTTATTTAACTTTTAAAAAATAGAGGGCACTTTGCTGCATTTATAGATTTATTATTTATGAGAATTCGATCAAAATAACGCTAAAAAATTGAATTTTAATATTGTAAATAAATGTGATGTAGCTGTGATTCAGGTACACATTCTTCAAAGTCCGTAGCGTATTCAATATGTATTGTAAAAAAATAATTTTTCTATTCGAAGAATGTAATTTTTCTATATTATATGTTCAAATTTATTGACAATTGTACATTTTTTGTGCAAAATATTACGGAAAATTTGAATAATTTGTTACAAAATTTTGAAAAAAATTTTGTTTTTTGAAAAGTTAATTCTATATAGTTTTGCACTTATAAATACTCAGTGTAGTTTTTAAATTATAAATCAAGTGGATATAGTACACCGTAGATTTTGAGGATTATTCTAAATTAACTGCACAGCTTGTAAAACAGACATTTCGTTTTTCCTAACTGCTTATTGTTAACATTTGAATGTTCATGAATAAATTTATATGTTTATTACTTTTGGTTTTGCATTAAACAAATAAATATTCATATGTATGAATACAAAAACAGAGATTCTTTTGTAATAATTTTTAAAAACAGAGTTCCATTCAAATTAGACATCAAATTAACTTCGGAAATTCATAAAAGACATTTTCTTTGTGTATTTTTATAACAATAAAAGATGTGTAAGAAGTTTTGAAATATCCTGTAATGATGATGTTCAAAATTAAGCAAAAATACTAAAACTTATGGACATAAAACTTTAGTATTTTAAATGGAAGAAAATGTGAATCATTGATAACACGTATTGATGAAGTAGGGATAAGGTAATTAAAAAGATTTCTAAAGAATCTGTAATTTTAGACTTACAATTTAAAAACTGAGAAATTATGCAAAATAATCCAATTAACAATGATATGACTTTATATTGTATTAAAATATATTATTTTACAAATCATAGATGAAGATATGTGCAAATTTTTCAAAACGCATTTTTTTGGTGATTCCCGTACACATTCCTCAAAATCTACTTTACCTATAGTGCTAATATTTTGCATAATACAAGATTAACAAACTTTTAACAAAGGAAATGAATTCGTTTTCAAATAAACATTCAAAAATGTCAGATATAGCAGAATTTCTGCTTAATATTTAAAAGAAATTTAAATCACTAAATTAAAAAAAAATTTTAATCTTTATAAATTTGTATTTTAAAATTTCATTTTGTTTATTTTATGGATTGTTATGTTCACAAAAACTCCTTGAAATTTTATAGCTATATATGCAGTAGATTTTATGAAAAATGTAAAAACATGCTTGAAAATAAAAAAAAAATAGTTATTGATTAATTATTGCTCTTACAGATTTATTTGTAATTTAAAATTAATTTTTTTACATTAACAAGTGCATAAATATACAGAGAGTGCAAAGTAAAAATTCTATTTCCATTGCTTTAAATTTAATTAAGTGAGAACTATTTAAAGTTGGTGCAAAAAAAGTTCATTTTTCCTTCTCGCAGGCGTCCCAGTTACCTTAAAGAAATACTTATCAAAATACAAAACACGATTCTAATGATTACGTGATTTTCAAATTGAAACAATTCTAAAAGAAATTTTAATTTCTTTTCATAAATTTTTAAACGGTGTACAAATTGCCCTGCATCAATGTCTATCTTCATTGATTTCATGTTATATATGTGTATTTAATTTTTACATATATATACATAAGACGTTGAATATTGATGTATTTTGCAAAACCCTGGTATTATACTTTTTAAGTTTAATACTAAAATCTTAGAAGGAAGGGAATTGTTTAATTTCTATAAAATTTTTGTTCTTTTTTGAATAGTAATACTCATATTTCACTCATTATTTAAATTACATTCTTAGTCAAGTTATATTTTCTCTCTCTCTCTCTTTCTTTCATTCACATAATTGTTATAAATCTTTCAATTGCAATAAAAAACTTCTTTTAAAATTTTTGTACAATATTCGTATTGTTTTCGTTAATTTCATTATACGTTTTTTTAAAGTATGTTAAACAATTTTTTTAAAATTTATCTTGTTCCCTTACGGATGTTTCGACGAAATCCTTTGTACGCTTTCAAATAACATGTTGCAGTTCAGATTGAATTTTTTTTTAATAAGTTTTCTATTTTTCTTTGGATTTTTGATGCTTTTTTTTCATACAATATGTGGAATATTCTTATTTTTATCGTATTTTAGTTTAGTATGTTAGAACTGTATTGATTCTTCTTGCTCTATTTATTTTTTATTTCAGTCTAGAACATTAGCTGAGCTGGTATTCCTCTCTTCTAACTCTCACATTACAATGGCAGGACGTTTGAAGTTCGTCAGATTGCACCAGCCCACTCTATTCGGTAGATTTTCAATGATACCAGGGCATGAACCCACTACACAGTGACCTTTCAGAAGCTAGTAAGCGATATAAAGATGTCATGCTGCATTTGAATAGGTTTACATTTTTAAGTATTATCCTTTTTAAGCACCAGTTTCTTTATAAGGTGGTTTTTCAGTAGCACAATTATCGAATTTCATGAAACGCCAGTCACAAGTCAGTGACGCTGACCACTAGGTAACTGTGGTCACCAAATTCGATGTAATTATACTAGTTATCTTTTTCCCCGAAACAATAGAAGAAGCCTCGTAAGTTAATTGATGAACACTCAATATTTTTATTATCTATTTTTACAAGTTTTTGAAATGATACAAGTCAAAGAAAACCGCTGTCCTCCCTTTGCACAACGGATTTAGTGTTACTAGATTTAAGATCGCTCATTTTAATGATCACAGATTAGACTGCCACATCTCTCTTAAGAAAAACAAAGAATTGGTTCATTTTTTCTAGTGTTTTTCTAGAAAGTAGATGTAATGCGGTCACGTAATATTTCGAATGACCCGTCGTCCTTTCAGTTTATTTTCACAATGTAATCAGACCGTAACATTTTCATCTAAGCGAAACATGTAACTACTGCTACCACATGTATAAACTTTATTCACATCTGTATAAAAATATCTAAAAATACAAAGGATAAGAAAATATACATTTTTTAAAAAAAATATGTATAAGAATATTGGATCGCGCGTATTTCAAGGGTTCAAGCTTCAAATCTGTTAGCAAATTTTTGCTTGAAAGAAACATTTAGAACTTTTAAAAAAAATAGAAATCTGTGCAAATATTTACTATGTTATATTGTATAAATCCGTTTCATGAATGCATAAAATATGAATGTTAATTATTAAAAATATAAATGTAAATACACATATCTAAAAACTTGTAAATGAGTTATATACTGTTTGTGTACACAGTTTTTTAAATTAAATAAAATTTGTATGTAATCTGAAGTGGATTTTTGTTAACTGTGAAATAAAGTAACGTATTTTTTCAATAATGTTCAATACTTTTTATTTTCGAGAATAATATTGAGAGAAATTGAAAGTAATTATGTATTTTAGCCTTTACCAGCAGTTTGTAATATAATAATTGATGAACTAATATGCTTAAAAATATTTAAAAGGTTATTTTTTTTAGATATATTTCCCTTCCAGAAAACAAATATAAATCGGTTCAAATAATATATATATATATATATATATATATATATCTTACTTTCTCACATACATATTTTGAATCTTTTTGTTACGTTTCTGAATAGTTTACTGTTGAATTTCTTAACAGTTAAAGAACATGCCCTTCCTCGAAAAAGATTTAACTGGAGTTAAAGACAAATGCAGTGAAACCACCAAATGTCTTTGATCTTGATGGATGGGCTCCTGAATGGTGCTTTTAAAACTTTTACACACTAAGTAAGATTTTTAAAAAAAGATTTCAAGGAAGCTGCCAATCAGATAAAAATAGAAAAGTATCGTCACTTCAGCTGTGTGAACTTATCGATTTATGTACTTGACATATTACTGTTTTAGCATTATGATAGGCCATTACATCTTGAAGATAATATAAGATTCCTCATAACATTTTTAGATTTCTTTGAAAGTTTAATGTATAATATAAATTAACTTTTATAGAAATTAATTAATTATAAAGACACAATTAATTAATTAATTTTAAACAATACAAGTATATTGCGTTTTTAAAAACAATTGCAAGTAATCCTACGATAAAGACAATTCGATAAATTGTATTGACTACGATGTTTAAATAATGATAAATACTCTTGTTCTTCAATTTACAATAGTAATTCAAGAAAATCTTTTACCTATGTGTATTTAGAAGTATAATTCATATAATTTACTTTTCTTATAAAATTGATTCTTTAATATAAAATATTTAAAAAAAATCGAAATATTTTCATTTTTCATTTTTCTGCTTCAAAGAGGAAATATAAATTACAGCAATGCATAATGCATTGCAATATGTTTTAAATGTTAAAATTTGAATCAGTATAAATAATATTGTTATGAATTTTGTGTAAAAAAGTGTAAATAATCTGTAATTGCATGTGCAATGCATAAAAATTACTCTACGTTGTAACAAATCCATGTTAAAAATGTAATATATATATTCGCAATCAACGCCGTCCCTTACGTTATAGTGGCGATCCAATGGCAACATTTTGGCATCATTTTTGGTGACCTTGGCGACTTAGTGACAAATTTAGCCGCTTGGCAACAACGTTGGTGATAAATTTTGCTACTTGGTGACCATGTTGGTGACAATCTTTGGTGAATTTGAGATCCTCTAGATTCTTCTGGGAATTTGTGGAGGTATCCACTAATTTCAAGACCTATGACGCAACGGATCTTTCTCGAAAGTTTATGGTTTGACCAGCGATGAGTTAGTCTTGTTTTGACCAGCGATTAGTGAGTATTGTTTTGACTAACGATTAGTAGTCTTGTTTTGACAGTTGAAACGATTAGTGTTTACTTCGGCTGTTGAACGAGCGATTGCTTGTGAATAATCTTGCACATACTTGTAATTTAGATGCTGATAATTGTATCAGAGTGTTATTGAAGGTATGAAGTCCTTCTGATATTTTTTTCTGTGAATTTTGCTGCTGAATCCTGTATTTCAAGGATTAACTTTCTACAATACATTTTCATCGCTCTTAAAGAACTGTCTCGTTTCGGGGACTGATCTGCATAAAATTCTCGAACCCCGATCAACGTAACAATATATAATACTTCTTTCAAAGGACGAGATATATTTCTGTTTCTTTTGATTCTTCAAAATGTTCACACAATCCCTTCAAGTAAAAAAAAAAAAAATGTAATTTATATATATATGTCAGACTAAAAACTTTTCAAATGAATTAAATACTCGTAAATGATAAAAATTTATGACTTTGATTATAAGTCATATAAAATGACATGTTATTCTAAATGTATTTTTTCTATTTCATTCTAAGCGTTCTTGAACGGTATTGGAAACAAAATTAAAATCTTTAATGGAAAATTAATTCTCTTTGCAACACAGCCAAAGACATTTTAAATAAATAAAAATATATTTAGATTTAATACACCAAAGTAATGCAAACAGTTTAATAATAAAAATAATTTTAACAAGGAGTTTATTGAATGCAACTTTTTTGTGAAAAAGCTTTGAGACTTTAAATATAACATTTACTTTATTTTCAGCTCACTACCGTTTGAGAATATATGTTTTATTCATTTATAAAATTTAATTTTCTAAAACTCAATTTATAATTTCGGTAATGTAAACTGTTTGTTTTTCATCTGAAATAGTAATTAAAATGCAACAACTTACATTATAAGTTTCTTATACATCATACATTTCGGCAATAATAAGCTCTAGAGGAAAACTAACATTTATTTTATTAGCTCAAGAAATTTTTGTTTCATCTTAAAACAGCATATCTGGTTCTGAAGTGTAGAAAATTGTAATATTAAATACGTTATACTTTGAATACTAATTATAATGCGAATTTAAATAGTACATATTAAATTGATGATTGCATGTTTTTTTTTTCTTTTTAGTTGTGGATAAACGGTAAGTGGAATTACATCAAAATTCAAAGCGGGAATAAATCAAAGAATTCTTATTAATCTTTACAACAGGGTAAGCCATTTACTTTCGGAAGAATAATTTCAAGTAAAAACGAAAAAAGTAAAATAAGAACAACGCTCTTAGAGTAGAAGGAAAAGCGAAATCTGTTGCTGCTTCTTTCTTAGAGTTTTCTATGCTTATGTTCAGAAGAGTTAACGTAAAAGTTGTTGCCATAAAAACAGAATTTTTCCCAGGAGCAACGTTTAAACTTTTTACTTGCACACTGGAGAAATATTAGAATACATTAGAATAATTTAAAAGGTTACTTTATTAGAATACGAATGAAATATTTAAATATTCGACATGGTTGAAATATTCTATAAAATACTTGATATTCTTATGTGAAGTCTTTAATATTTTTTTGTCCATCTAATATAGAGCGAAGTAATGCTAAAATAATTTCTTGAAATTTATCTTTTTTTTTCAAATTCCTAAGTTCACGCTCTCCCTATATACATTTATTTATATATTTTGTTCAAATTTTCAATCGTTAATAAAATACTTTCTATTAATTTAATCAAGGTCAAATCTATTTTTAAGCTTGTAGTGGATGGCACTTGATGTCAATACAGATTTTTCAAATATTAATTCGTTAAATAAATTAAATTAATTAACTATAGTTTAAGAGATATATTAAGATATATATATATATATATATACATGCTCGTTAAATCAGTGGTTCCCAAAATCTTGTGGGTGGTCTCAGCAGAAACCACGGGTGCAGGGGCTGGAGAATATTTCACTCCCCTCCAGTTTCTTGCCTAAATTTTGGAGGTGGGGATAGGGGGTGTCGCCATCTATCGTGCAGAAGTCCAACCTGTCTCAGGCTTTGGCAACTTTCATTCCTTCCCTTCAAAAAGGACACGATAACAACAGCAACAATTAACCGGTAATTAATGAATTAATATTTAAAAAAAACTGTATTAACATCAAGTAATCCACTACAAATTTTAAAAAATTATTTGAACTTGATTGAATGAATAGAACTTATTTTATTAACGATTGAAAATTTGAACAAGATATAATATATATATATAGTATATATATAGGGAGAGAGAGTGAGCTATATATAGCAGGAATGGGAAAAAAATTATTTTTATATTTCTTGTTCTAATTAAGTTTTGTGTTAACAAAATTCATGTTTGTTGAAAAAATTGTTCCTAATGAATGCACATTTTTATGTGACTTTTATTAATTATTAAGTTCTTAAATGGGCTTTTTTTCCTATAAATTCATTGTCAATTGGTGACTACAAACATGTGTTCTCAGCCAATCATTTCATGAATTTATGTGGTGCAATAGGCACACGATAAATGCATTGACGTGTATCCAACCAATCAGTTTATGCGCTTAGTTGATGCCAAAATTATTTTTGAAGATTCTTTCAAAAGAGCATTAATCGTCTTTTAAACAATAATAACCACGTAAAGGATTGAAATGCACTTGATTTAAAAAAAACCACTCATAGGAAAAAAAGTTTTTCTTTTCTTGAAAATATTGAAAAACTTTTTGAAGAATCTTGATATTAAACAACTTTGCAAATCAACTGAGCTTGAAATTTTACCTTCATTTTACAAGAACTCGAAGAACAAACCTAAAGTCAGTTTTGAACATGTGATTGTACTTATCACGTGACCATAATGAATTTGACCGGTTTCAATGCAATCATAGTAAAATATTTGTTATGTGTAATGGGAAATAAGATCAGATCATTTTTGAATAACTTGCTACATATTATGATACAATTTAAATTCAGTCTACAAATAAACAAAATGTAAAACAAGAAATCATATGATTATGTTTTCCTTGAGTATTAATATAGTTGATGAGGATACGTCACATTAATTTAGTAGTAGTAAGTTAAAATATTGATTTCATTAAACCTTTTATGTGAAATAATTAGGGCTGCTGGACTACTAAATTCTCACTTGAGGCAATTTTGAATGTAGCAACTACAGTTTCGTCTTTGGCACATAAATTAGTGGTTCAAAATTAAACGATTCAACTGTATTAAGCTATCGAGTTTCTAGAATTGGCTCTCTATGATTCAAGACTAGATTGAAACTGGACCCATCAAAAGATAATGAAAGTAAGCAACGTTTGGAAATGCTAAAATTGCATATAAGAAAATTGAATAATCAACAAATCAATCAGCAACAAATTATTTAATTTATAAATAAATTCACACATAAGACAAATCAATCTAATCGTGAGGTTAGTTACTCATTATATTGCTTATATGTAAATGTAGCAATTATATTGTAAAATAACTGTACATAGCATTTGATATTTGTATAGAAACGGATTCTTAAAGTGATTTGTATGTAAGATATTTTATTTTCAACAGTACATATATTGTACTACAAACAATAAATTAATAATTGACTACATTATTTTCAAGTATTTTTAGCATACTGATTAAATTACTTTGCTAAAAAGTATTTAACCTTAAAAGTAATTTAATCAGAAAAAGAAAAAAAATTCATTTTTAAATTATTTTTACTTTTTTTTCTTTCGAGTTTAGAAATGACTTTTAAAAATCGATTCTTAATTTGTTAATATATCTTGACGCTAAGCTTTAGCAGGAGGTTAAGGAATGTATTTGTTTTTAAATTTTTATGTAGGTTTTAATCCGTATACTTAACAATACTTTGTTGTACCACAGAAAAGTGGAATAATATTGTTAAATTCTAAAATTCAATAGTTTTTAACAATGTTTAATGTAAAATCTAGTGGTTATTGTAATGGAATCTTTAGATAATTTTCATAAATAAAAATAATAATAAAGTCAAATTAGTCAGTTTCCTTTTGTTGAGAATATAAGAATTTAATAATTTATTCTTAACAGGAGTCGAAATTAACAATGAACATGGTTTCTAACAAGTGATAATTTTATTAAATATAAATATTCTTTGTCCTGCTTAAAGTAATACCATTGCTTTTTGTAATATTTTGTCTGCTAAATTTATAAAATAATCTATATTGTAAGCTATATTTATATTTTTTTTGCATTATAAGCTATATTGAAACCAAAAATTATTTAAAGAGATAAAGAATAAATTGTCTAACTCAGGTTTCATCTGAACATTATAATATTTATAATAACTATTCAACTTTTTTCAATTTTTTTAATTGCTATTTGTTGCATATTATGAATAATTAAATTGCTCTGTTTAACTAATCTAAACAATACATTTTATTGCAATACTAAATATATTTTAGCGAAACATATATAGGTCAAAAACTTTTATATTTATATATATATATATATATATATATATATATGTGTGTGTGTGTGTGTGTAATTCTGATTTTAAAGCGAAATAACATATTTCAAAGCCAGTTATCCGTAAGAAATTAATAACATTTGTCCCTGCATTCTTTGAAACATGTCACAAACTTTGCTGACAATAAATCTGTACAGAATTTTACGAAACACTAAAAATCTCCGCCTTACATTCGAAACAGGATTTCCATTTGTGCGATGTAATTACCTACCGTACGGGTAGGAAAACATTTGTATGCAATTACCATCTAATTCCCCTATCCTTTTATATACGAACAGAGATAGCTGTTGATGCAATAGGCGGATTAATCTTCTGCTTACTCGTGTAGTCGTCGTATCTTGAATAGCAATGTTCTAGAATCCGTGAGAATCAACACATGGAAGACTGGTGTGTTGATAGACTAACTCGTGTATTGTTCCGACGTCTTGCGTAATGTAGAGAATTTGAGTTTCTTTCTCTAATTAAATCTGTCTTGTTAGAAAAGCTTTCATTGCAGTTGATTCTGAATTTGTTTTAAGTAAACAATTCTACGGATGGAATTACTGGTATGTGACATAGACTTAAGGCGATGAAAAATAGGTTCGCTGTTTCAAGAATATTACTTCTCATGAATTCTGATAAAATTTTGAAAGGAATACCTATATAAATTCCGTAATATTTGAATTCTATTTCGTTTATGTCACAATTTTGAGACGGATTTTTCTTGGAAGAAAAGCTTTTCTTTTCTAAAGAGTATTAAATTAAAGGAAAAAGTGTTTATTTTATGATATGTTTAATTACCACAAACATCAAGAAAAATGGAAAAAAAAATAAGATATAGGGCACCAAAAATATTAGTTAAAATCTTAAGCTTAGCTTGCGTTATATATAGTCTGGGTTGTTCTGTGTATGTATTCTAAGATAACACAAACAACTTTTTCGTTCATATATATATATACAGGGTGGCCATAATTTAACTACAAGTGTTCAAGGGGTGCTGGAAGGAAAACCAATGGGAATATTCCAGTGAAATTTCGTATCTACACGTTTCAGAACATGCACAAGTCAAATATGCAAAGAAAAAAATCTACATTTTCCCCCAATAGAAGGCGGTGTTACGTGCTTCAATGCTTATCGACGGCATATATGCGAATTTTAAGTCCATCGAACGGTATAAAAACAAGACCACATTGAGTAATGGTCAACCATGACTCTGAATAAGAAGAAACGCGCATTGTTAGTGGAGATATTCTATCAGAATGGTAGCAATTATTCAGCTACTCTCCAAGAATACTGGCGTATAAAACGATTAAGAAGAGGTCCAATGGAATGTGCCAATGGATTGAAAAATATGATTTCTAAATTTATAGAAACAGGAGAATATTGGGCATTATTCCAAGCACAAGATGACGGCGTCCCGTAAAACCTGACGGGATCCCGAGTAGAAATTGCGCCGCAATTGCTACCCGTATTTTCATAGTAGCAATAGCGGTGCAACAAATTGATGACGCTTTTGCCTCTTAGAATGTCATTATGCTCTGTCTATCAGTTTTGGAAGTTGTATATGCCACCGGTGAGGTTTGAAATACGGTACAGAGCCATCTATCGGGTGAAAATGACGATTTTTTTTCTTTGCATATTTGACTTGCGCATGTTCTGAAACGTGTAGATACCAAATTTTACTAGAATATTCCCAGTGGTTTTTCTTCCAGCACCCCTTGAACACTTGCAGTTTAATTATGACCATCCTGCATATATTTGAAGTGCGTTCAGATCAACTCGTAACAAAAATAAACTGAAGTAGGTGAATCTCCAATGGAAGCAACAGGTATTAATTTAAACATATTACGGTTGAGGTAGTATCAGATAGTTAAATAACATTTTTCATCTGTGCTTCTCAAACTTTCAATATTTGCAACCCAATATTGAATTATAAATTTCATCCCCCCCCTCCGTACAATAATTTAATTCAATTATACTATAATTTGACGATAAAGCTAGAATACGACTTAAACGTCAAGTGCCCCGGCGTATATAATCATCTCACTAGGCCAAAGCGTTGTTCCCTGAACGTATATATTCGTCTTTTCAAAGTACTAAATTTTTTTTGTGCACTGCTAACCATAAAATTAATCCGAAAGCTATGGAATGTAATAAAATGATATTGACAGTGTGTCCGGTGGCATTGGGAGCGAATTGCGTAACTTTTAATTGGCAGTTAAGGGATTAATTATACACCGAATAAATTATCAAGGTGTTAGTTTGTGTATATAATTTTATATATGACAAGACCATAGGGTAACTGGTAACTATTAAACTCATTTTTAACTTAGTATTGTTAAATTAATTATCAAATACATTGTGGAGTATTGATACATTTTTATAAGCATATTATATCTGTATAAATGAGTATTTTATTTTTTTATTATGTAAAATATATTTTGATACTTTCAGTAAATTAGTAATTTTTTTAAAAATAATCCTTTGTTTTAGATTTTTAAATATACTCGTGCTCCACTCGTAGAGTTATTGTGCCCCCACAGTTTGAGAAACGCTGTCTTACATAATAAAAAAATATATATCCGTGTATTTTTTATCAAACTTCACGGTCTGTTTATGTATCCTTCATTTGCTTTAATTAAAATAAAAACTTATTACTAAAATTCAATGTGTATTTAGTATACATGATCCATATCTAAAGAATTGGTCTCTTGTTTTACATAATAACATAATTTAATTTTAATAATGTATTTTAAAACGTTGGTCTTTTATATATACGGCTATTCTTTAAATTAATTTAATATTAGACAAAAATTACTCAATTTATTTCATTGCAAAATAGTTCATTTAGGACATCTAGTTGAAATAATTATTAAAGTTGTAAAAATGATCTGTATTTGGTTATTAGTGGTATTATGCCCCTCCCCGAAAAAAACTGTTCTTTTAAGGATCATAACTTTTTAATTAAAATAAAAGAGTATAAATTCTACATATATTCTGGATTTTATATCTAGGAATCATATAATTTTTCATAGAATATACACATATAATCGTATAGAAATAAGATTATCTTAAAAAATTTTAACTAAAATTATAAATATAATCATATGTAGAATCATATAATTTTACATATAATCCTAAAGAAAATATTCTGCCTAATTCTTCTTTATCCAATTTATCTTTATAAGACACGCGGTAATTATACCTAAGGCAAATGTTGAATAGTAATTTAGTATAAACAATTTATTCCTGAAATGTTTGATACTTAATTTTTAATATTTGACTATAAAATAATTTTGTGTATCAAATCTATAAAAGCAAAAGTTCTAAGCATTTTATCGCAAGCTTCTTTAACAGTCTTTTTAACTGAAAGGTGCATTGTTTTAACAATAAGCTTAGTCTTTAATTTTAAAAAAAGGTTTTTGTGCTGAGATTTATAAAACAATCTAGCTTCTATACACAAAAAAAATTTCTTGCTGGTTTAAAGAGCGAATACGTATTAAAATTAATGCACTAGTGTAAATCATTGCTTTCAATCAGATTAATTTTACTTAATCCATTTAAAGAATTTCAATAATCCTGAGTGAAATATAAGGTTTAGAAGAGAATAAATCTTCCCCCTATCAATAAAAAGATAATAAGTGTGTTTGCAGGAATTATTTCCTTAAGAAATTACTTCCCATTTATTAGTTAATTTAATTCTACGTTCAAGGGATTTCATCTTTAATTGATTTATTGTTCGAAGACAAATGATTTTTTGAGAACGAAATTGAATCCGTTTTATTATAATTTAATCCGACAAATTCTGATTAATATTCGCTTTAAATTTCTAGATAGGTTAAAAGGAAAAACGCATTTAAGTGTGAAAGAAAGGTTTCATTTTCATGCATCATATATTTCATAAAAATGATCTTAAGACTATATTTAATCTTGTCAACACTTGTGTATTATTACAGCAATTTTTTATAGCCATGAAAGATAATGCACAACTTTGAAAATTTTTTTATTATATCGTAAAATTATATTTTATTTCGTGATAGACAAATGTGTGTATTTTTTTAATATTAATGACTTGATACCGAAGTTGAGCATATATAAAACTTTAAATGGCCCTGTTGCTCTATATGGAAGTGAATGATGGACCTTCACTAAAGCAAAGGAAGAAAAGTTGCTCATTTTTGAAAGAAAAATCTTAAGGAAAATCTTTGGACCTATTCAAGATAACAATGAGTGGAAAATTCTTAATAATAATGGAATTTACAGGAAATATGGCAAATATGGCGGGACTGACTGTGAGAACTATAAAAGCATCACGTATTAGTTGACTGGGTCATCTGTACAGATATGCTTCTCAGACCAAAACAGGGACTTTTTCGAAAATTGAAAGGACTAGACGTAGAGGACGACCACCTATATGATAGTTAGACGATATTGAAAAGGATCTCAAATTAATAGGAATCAACCAAGGGAATGCAGTCTTGATTGATATAATCAACTAGAGGAGGATCAGCGAGACGGCCTGCTAAAAGCTGTTGAGCTTGAAGGAGATTCAATTTCGGTACATTTCGTTCCTTAAGCACGTAGCTTACCGCTAGGCTGAAATGTTCACTTCAATCCTGAGGCTGTTACTGGCTTACATAGATACCACCGCCACACACTCCCTACCAGTGAGTCGATAGGGGAACAAAGGGTATCGTTTGGCGACAGTGTGATTTGCTGCTGTTGCGTCAATTAGTTCCGATGGCTTGTTTGTTGCTTCATTTGGTCTGATGGCTTGTTGGTAGAGTCATTTGCGTCTGACGGCTTGTTGGTTGCGCCATGAGAGTCTGACGGCTTGGTTGTATTTGCAGCGGTTAGATAACGCCATGACAGCTGTGCAAAGGTAGCAGTTCTCTTTATTCAGCGTCAAAGTCATCAATGAAGGTAAAATCATTCTCTGTACCTTTCGTTCCCTGAGCACGTAACCTATCGCCTGGCTGAAATGATTACTTCAGTTTGGAGGCTATTACTGGCTTATATAGATACCATCACCACAAGCTTATGAAGAATAATACCTTGATTCATATGGCAGTACATTCATATAGCTGTTACACATACAAAAAGTTTCAGCGTATTAAATAACCACCTGTATTACTATTAATTGCAAATTTTATACAGCTAATTTATATTTATCAGCCATTAAAAATTATATTACTTACTGAGCTCTTACGATACATTCAGTAAGTTCCTTAGTATTCGAAATTCAAGATATTTAATTTTACATTAAACAATTCACAGATTCAAGGCATTTAGTTTTAACATTAAATCCCAAAGACTGAACTCAATTATTAACACAAAATAAACATGCTAATTTACCCTGATTAATGTTGAAAGTATAGCAAACTCAGGGCATGATTTTGCTGTTTTGTATTGGTTTCATAGTTCTAACATGATTGTAAATTGAATTTATTAAAAACAAATTACAGTTAAGCAATTCTTCCCACAGCATCGTGGAAAATTTGAATCACGATAGATTTATTGCGCAGTTTTCTAATATAGAAAAAATGCTCACAATTGCTGAAAGATTAGTGTGGAAGAAGTTTGAAAATAAGGTTAAAATAAATATTTATAGATCCGCTACATTTTGAAAGAGAAATAAAATTATAATTGTGATAGAGATGTACTGCGTTAGACGAATTATATAATTTTAAATACTTTTTATATGACAAAAACAAAGACAGAATACAAATTTCTCTACTAAATCATCTCTAAAATTTAATGTCGTTCTCAATTTTTGGCAGCTTAACTAAGAAAAATATCCCATACTCTAACGAAAAATTTCTTTTGAACTAAGTACAAAATAAATTATTCAGAAATACGTCTATGCATTTAAAAACACAATTAGTGGATGTACACTATAAAATACTTCCACATATAATTTTTATTAAAATTATAAATATAGTTAGATGAAACTTAACGTAAAAAGATTAAGTAAAAAGGAAATTTAAATGAATACTTCATGAAGAGACTACTAGTTAAAAATAATACGTCTCAAAAGGAACAAGTGTGTATAACTTGTTTTTCTTTACATAGTTGATCATAAATACCTAATGACTACATTTGGCAATGTGTTAAATATATAGTTAAAAAAGATAATTATCAAGTAACTAAATTCTGATTTTTCAGATGGCATATATTTAGTATTACCAATAGACTAATATTTTCATCTTCTTTTAAATTTTAAAATATATATTTTTAAATACTTTGTTGCTTTAGTTTCTGAATAATTGTAGAAGTTTTCGTTATTTTGAAATTAAATTCAAAGGAACATGCTCCTATATAAAGTATGTTGTAAAACATACATTTATCAATACGCGTTGCAATATTGTTTAAATCAAATAAGAAATTCTTGAAATACAATTTTTAAATTTAATCATTTCTCAGAAAACTTTAAATTCCCTTTTTTATATCTTTTCATAGAAATTAAAGATTGTAAAAAAATCGAATAAAAAAATTATTTAAATACTTAATAAGATGTAACATCATGTATTTGTTCTTTTCAATATAGTGTATATAATGAGTGTAGATTTTATTTACAAAAGCGAGGCAGTTAATTTGAGGAAAAAAAACTATTTTAATTCATTTCAAAGGCTTGGCTTTCAAAAGGCGCTTCCATGTTTAAGGGAGAAATAATATAGCGTTATATTGTACGAAATAAAATCCTATTCAAATAAGATAAATAGTTTTTAAGATAAAATTAAATGAGGACTTTTTTTTCGTAATAAGTATTACTTTTTATTACTGAACTTAATAGTTTACTAAAAAAATATAGCTTAAGTGTTAATATGTTTTTGCACAAAATTCATTCTGTGTATTTAATTGGAATGTTCCTTCAACTGAAAAGTAAATTAATAAAATTTGAAAAGTTATTAGCTTTTTACATTACTGTAAACATATTTTTTACAATAATAAAAATAGAATTATATTAGAATATGTTGCAAAGAAAAAATATTTTTACTGCCTTTATTTTATATTACCTATTCCACACAAACAAATATAAATTAAATATAGCTATATAATGCGCAGAGCAAAGAACAAACTTCGAAAACACAGTAAAATATTTTAAAACAGATTCAATTAATCTTGAATGCGTTAAATCTTATGATCGCATTTTGCTAAAATAACTTGCATCAAAGATTATTAATGATGATAATACTCAAAGATTTGAAATTTTAAACAAGGAATACAAAAAAATATTGTACTTTATAAATGCGTTGTATTTATTGCAAAATGATTTTATTTTCGTTCACTTGAATAATATATATTGCATTTTATAATTCCTATTACATTATTGTACAGTTTACTATTCCTAAACTATTCTTCTTTGTATGGTATTTAATATAATGCATCGTTTGCATTCTAAAATAACATAGAATTATTAAACGTGTTGTAATTGTAATATATTTTTATTACAGGAATAACTTGACTTCAATAGGCTTCAAGAATCTTCATTGTTTTAATTTTTCACGTGGCTTACATGAATTAACCAAGAAAAAATAATATCTGGTTTGCCGCATAAAACAATTTTTAAAAAAAATTTGAATCCTAGTGACACGTGAAAATGGATGCTACACTATCAGATACCCAAATTAAACACCACATACCTAAAAAGAAACAAATACATTTTCATTTATTGTATACCATGAGGGGATATGCAAATTATTAGAATTACGACAGATGCCAGCTTGGGTGGCTGTTGTTTCACAAATAAGTGATATTTAAAAGAGGAAAAAATAAGTTTGGATAGTAATTTATATAGAATGTAAATGAAATTTCTTTTTCATGCAGTTGCTATTTGTGAGCAGCTTCATTATGCCTCGAAGAAGAATGCAAGAAGAATACTCTATATTTATCAGATTTTGGAGTCTGTTGACTTACTTTAGCTTCAGAGCTTGCCAAAGGCCTGATTCCAACCGATCAAAACACCACCCATTGCACAAGTAATTCGGGAATTTTCATCGACCTGCAGAATTTATTTCTGACTAATCATGAATGTTCTCTTGGTCGTTTTCCTATTAAACATATCTGACCGTTCATTAGAAAATGGCTGGTTGGATATTCATCAATCGCTTTACACTAGATAAAACTTGCCAATGTGTTGACGCAGCATGAGTTTCTATGACACAGCCTTTGACTTTTTTTAGTCTAATCCGAAGTCTATAGCAGAGGAATTTGCAAGTTGTTGCAGCAAAATTCATTACTACTTTCATCATCTTCCTCACCTTTCAAAAAGGTATATTTTTAGTCTCGTTATAGCCGCAGAATTTTGATCAAAGTGCCCGAGGCAGGAATATTAAGATGGTTCCAAAAAAACAAAACAAATTTATTTGGACTAATAACACACATTTTTAAAACAAAACAGGTGTAGCTACAACGAAACGTTAATTGGTGTTGTATTACCAAGAGAGTAGTTGGAGTTCCGCACATGCGCACAGCTAGGGAACCGATTAAAGCGAAGCTCTAAACATCACAAAATCACTTAATCTGTGCACTGAGGAATTATCTTTCTGATATATCTTAAGTTTTATAAAGTTGCATTTTGAATGGCCAGTACAACTGTTTCAAAATCTAATAAGAATCGTTTACTGGTATGTCGGCAATAAAATGAGAAGTGAAAACCAAACCACACACACATACAGAATGTTTGTATCAAAATTTTGTTTGCAATCTTGATAATTTAATTTAGGAATATAACAGTATGTGGTAACGATCAATGTTTATTTCAAGAGATTCGGACGACATAACACATTCTTTGAGGAAATTTGACCTTTTTTTCAGGCCAACTCCAATGGGTAGATTTTCAATTTAAATCTTGTCGTATAATATTTTGCAATATTTTGAAAACGATAGAACACACAGAAATATTCTTATAATTATTAACAATAAAAATATACCTTCTTAAAAAACTTTTAAAAATGGCTTAGCAAATTCAAACAAAACATAACATGTATTGCAATTATTTTTTTTAAAAAAATCTCAACTATTTTTTAAAAGATTTTGATTTTTCTTATTTTGTTAACCTAATGGTTTTCAATAAAAAGAAATTATACATAAATGTTGTCAAATACATTTTTACAATATGTTGATTGAAATGAGCAAGACCTTTGGTTATTGAATCAAATAAAATATCGTGAATTGTAAAAAATTAAACGTAAAATGTAAATTGCTTTTTACATTAAAAATAACCTCGTAAATTGTATGCATACATCTATCGTCTTTATTGAAATAATAAAAGAAAATACATCCTAAAAATAAAAATTCAATCACAAATGAAAAAAAAAACCTTAAAATATGTGTCCATTTTAATACTCTCTTTTGATATTTGATGTTAAAAGTTACAAAAAAAAATAATTGTCAAAGTTAAATTCAGAAGTACATTCCTATCTTAAAATGCTTTAAGAGCACTTAAAAATATTATTGAAATAAACATTTGCGAAGAGGCATTCCGTAAAAGAATTTTAAATAAAAAAAATATTTCGAAAAAAATGTTCTTTTGAATATTTTGATGTTTTTTTTTAGTTACAAAAGTCGCTGCTTTATATGAGGATAAATATTTCTTTCTGACTACTGAATGACAAGAAAAAATACAGGATTCCAAGCCAAATATTACTTTTGTCAGTTCCCCTGTATAAGAGTTTTATATATATTATATATATATATATATATATATATAACTGTTCATTATATCTTTAAAAATATTTGGTATGCAGTAAAAACTATTCTTAAGCACCAACTATTCAAACTACAACAACATGTATACATATATATATATGGGTGTGCGTGATTTAATTTCTGTATATTTTAATTAATTTTAGATTACATACTTGCAAAATTCTATTGTTAAGGACAATATGATGTTTATACTATAATTGGTGAAACTCTGTAACTCTTACAGGCTTTTTGATCTTAAAAAGAATTTTCTTCATAGCAAATTTTTACTCTCATTTTATTTTCGGGTCTAACAATCAATATACAAAAGAAGAAGAGAAGGTAGTTTTTTTTTAGTGTCAGTTTTTTTCTTCTGTTCTAATTAACCCAGCAGTTCACGCGCAGGGTATCTCATACCCATCTTTTAATTTTTTTTAATGTACTTTCCAAACTTTTATTGGAAAATAGATGACTTTAAAGTCACAACCTTGAGGGGATTCTAGCCTGTCAGCGAATTCTTAAAATAGATCTTTGGATATCACTCCTTCGAGTGTGTCACACCTGCGCGTGAATTTGTCTTACATTTCACAAAATGTGAGTACAATTTAAAATATTTCTTCCGAGATGTCGCGTTATTGTAGTTATGATGAAGAAATGCGATATTTGAGAAACTTATTAGATACAGTATCTTCGATCGTAGGAAGGTTTTGCTGTGTTTAACTTTTTATTATTTGACGAATGGAGCAGTTGATGTTGTCGATGAAAATTCCGCAACATTTTCAATGGCTAGAAAATGCAATCGTTGGTCTATGACAATATTTTTTGCTTTGTTGAATGTTGCTGCGATGAATGCGCGAATTTTTTTGTTGAACTAAAAGCTACCGACTTAATACCGAAGCAGGAGCTCATTTTTTAAGTGTTTGGGATTTCAAGTTACTTAAGAATATAAAGAATGTAGTATTCAACAACCAACGCTTTCTCGAAATTTTAATTAAAAATTAGGACCCAGTGGAGACAGTGAATAACCTGTAAGGAAGGCTAAAATAATGTACAAAAGGTGTGCGGAATGCCCTGATAAAAAGGGCAGATAAACTAAGCGTACGAGTGAAAAGTGTGAAAGACATTTAAGTATGAAACACATGGCATGTATTTGCATAAAATGTACAAATTAGATATAAATATAACTCAAAATATATCTTTACTATTGGACACCATTATATCCTTCCCTTTTCACCTTTGTATACAAATTTTATGGTAAAAACAGAATGTAACACTCTTGGGCATGTGATAACCTGCGGGAGAACTTTCGTTCATTTTTTTCACAAAAGTGATACAGGGTTAACTTAGGCATACATCATCACAAGATATGAAGACTTTCAAACTTACTCGTGCTAGACGAATTCAACCCATAATGATGTAATATAGAATCAATGGGCGTAGGAGAAGAGATTGACCATGGCTAGAAGAGTTTCATTATAATCGTTACTCTTAGTATGTGTATGATAATGACCGATTGCATTTCATAGAAATATTGAGAGCCTTATCACAACAGCCAGTGTCAATTTATGAATACTCTTTGTCAATCTATACAATCTGAATCATTCAAAGCAAAGTATACGATAATCTTTGAATGAATAGGACAATTGAATATGGTTATAATGATGTTTGACTACCTGACAAGGACAAACAAATAACATGAAATTGTCATTCCAAATGAATCACTATTTGTCTCAACTTCACAATGGTATTATCCAAATCTAGTGACCCCATGGACAGAGCGCATAACTCTTATTTGTTCTTTACCTAGTGTTACATTCTGGGGAGCCATTGCGAAGTTTCAATCGGTCAATGTCACACACACAGACCTCATGTTGCACACATCTTTCAAAAATTCTTGGCTTTTCAGCAGTCTGTGAGATTAACTACCCCCCCCCCAGGATTTTAGACTCTTCACCCCCTCAAACACACGTGGTTGATGACTGACAAATAATTGGTCCATTATACGCCTTCCACTTCTTCCAAGAACTTAGTAAGAGCTTATAATAACAAAGCCCAAGAACACTCCTAAACGCCCTTCCTTTAAGCGTCAGGGTATTTCACATACCTATTATTAGCCATGAAGCCAATAAAAACTACATATTTCGTCATTTGCGTTTCACATGTACAAACGCGACTGTTATTTCAGTTATATCAGTGCATTTAAAATTATTTCTCCAAATATATTTGCTTTGTTATCAGCTATGTTTCATAATATTGCATTTTCGAAGGCCAGGAATGCAATCATCAGAAATTTATTTCTTTTTACATAAAACATTCAGTTGAATATAAAAATTTAATCAATTATTCGTAATTTTCAAAGTCTGATTTGACTAACTTATTTTGATGTTTTCATTTCATGCTATGCAATGAAAAAAGGAATATTTACAGTTACATTTGGATACTAATACTCTTACATTTTAACCCAAAAACTGATATATATTTTCAAAAAAAAGATTGTATTGAATATGATTTCTGTAAAGTAAAATAATTACTTGTAATTTTTTAATACTTTTTTACGAAACATTATGCGTTAGTCTAATGATTTTATTGTACGACGTTCTACATCAATAGCATAATGATTAAATACATCAATTAATTTTTGTTGCAGAATTATTATTCCAAAAAAGAATGCAATCTTATAAAATATTCGAAATTAATATGAAAGCATGGCCTAAAGGCTAACAAAAAAAGAGCCAGAACACACACCATCAAAGAGAGTCCAATTGAAACGCAAAAACTGCAAACAGTTTGACTATACATTTCGCATGCATTTAATTTAAATTAATAATTATAACTACTGGAAAAGAGTAGTTATTTTAACAGAAATAAAACTATTCTAAATAATATAAGGGAATTATTTCTCATTTATTAAGGAATTTATTTTAAACGACATATTTTGTTTTCCTTTTATTCAACTTTCTTCTAGTAACTATTTTGTCGAGCTGCAAAAATAGATTATTATTTAATTTTTGTTCATTATTTTTATGATGCAGATGATGTAAGGAAAGTTAGTGTTCCAAACGTTTAATTATCCGTGTATGTTGTAAACCTATTGTTTGTTGAAAATGAATAACAATGTGTTACTTTTATTTAGTTAATTATTTATGAAACAGTAAAACCAAAGGTTTGCTTGGTTTGAAGTGTTATATTTATTTTAATCATGTTTCAAAAAGTTTGAAACTGAGAGTATTGAAGTTGTAAGAAAATTACATAGTGCTTGAAATTGTTCTGGTACAGAAAGGATTTTTACATGCTTTTCTATTCAAATTAAAAGTATAATTCAAGTCAGTTAAAATATTCACTGAAATAAACTATTGTATACATATTATATAGTTCTTCATTGAGCCTCCTTATATATGATCTAATTCCGTATAAATTTATTCAGGCTTAAAAGCCTTCAAGTAGTCTTGGTGTGGGAAAGGCAAAGCTAGGTGCCAATTGAAATGGTACCCTTAAGGGCAGTCAGTAGGGTAAACACCTTCGGGAAATCGATTTTGAGTTTTTGATATTTCTAAAATCGCCAAATCAGGACATTTCCAATGATGTAACATACTTGCCTTTTTACGAATTAAAAGTATGTCAAAATGATTTTTAAAAAATATTCAACTGATGAGCCACGCCCCCTTTGACAGATAGAAATGTAAACATTGACCTTTTAAATCTGGGAAGCTTTTCCAAAGCCACTCTCTGTTTTATTTATTCATACGCAATTAACTGTAGATTGACTGCAAGCGTAACTGTTAGGGTTGTTAACCTATTTTGGAGCGCATACACGTTTATATCGTGTGTTTGGGTTTTTAAATTAAATATATAAAATTTCTAAAATTCACAAATTTTGAAATTTCGATTTTTTTTTTTTTATATCTAGATGGAAAAAATATTTTAAAAAAAACAAAGGTACGTTTTAAGAAGGTAGGAATACTCTCAATCATAGTAACATTACTTCAAATACTAACAACAGTAATGTCAATCCTCAAGCTGGACATACACATGACTCAAAGGAGACATGTGCAAAATAAAGTTTGATTAGAGTTTTTCTTCTTATTAAAGTAAGTATTAAAAATACCATCATGAATTAAAATATTCTTGCATTTGCTTTCAAGAATGAAGTTCATTGTAAAATGTGTAAAAGAGGATTAGACATGCAAGTTTAAAAAAGGTAAGTTTGGGCTGGAAATTTGTCCTGAAATGTGCTTGTCCATATGATGTAAAATTCTCTTTTATAAATATTCATGAAGGAACGCAAATTGCCACAATAAATACCAGGTTTGTATATGCTACGTGTTTCATTGGAAGAGGTGCAGAAGCTGGTAGAATATTTTGCGGCATAATGAATCTTCGGCAACCACCTACAAGGATTTCTCCTCGCGGTAAGCGAATCTCAAATGCTGTAAAACTTGCTTACGAGGACTCCATTCAAAATGCTGCGAGGGAAGCTATTTGTGAAAATGAATTTAATAATAATATTGTGGTAGCGGGCAGAAGCACGGTTACACATCTTCAAATGGTGCAGTTAATGTGACCAGCGTTGATATAGGTAAGGTGATAGATGTCAATATTCTTTCGAAATAAAGTATATGTAAAACATGGGCACATAAAAACATTGTTTTTGTCCTGTCGGTGAAAATTCGTGGTGTGGATATAAACAGGCTGAATAATCGGGTAAGTCTTACAAACATAAAAAGTCTTCCGGTTGCTGTTGCAGTAGCAATACGTTCTATATTTTGATATCTTTCCCATCCTGATTTGTTGAAATAATTTTTGCATCGAAAAACAGGAAACCCGAATAAAAGTTTTCATAATGTCATTTTATCACGGGTTCCCAAAACAACATTTGTACACATTGAAACACTTTCACTTGGTGTTTATACTGCTGTTTGCTCTTTTAATGATGGTAATGTATCCAAATTAAAAAAAGCTTCAGAAAATGGAAGTAGAACCTGGAGAATATTCGGTAAGATCCATGAAAATTCTCGATAGGGAAAAATTAATGAAAGCAAGCATGCTTTTTCTGGATGATCAAAGAAAATTAGAAAAGATAAAAGGAAAAAAAAAGAAGATAATATTAAGAAAAATAAGGTAAAAACCGGTTGCAGTGCAGGATCTTTTTGATGAAGTAAAATTTTATACAAAAGCTACTGTTTTCTATGAATTATATTTTTTTAAATTGTGTGTTCTTTTTTCTATAAATTATTGTGTGTTCTTACTTTTTTTCTGTAGTCATGAACTGGAAATTTTTATTTTATATTTCATATATATTCTTGTGTATACTGAAGTGAAATTTTTGAAATATTCCTCAGACATTTAGCTAAAAAGCATATGTTGTAACACCGAAAAGGAAAATTTTTATTAAATTCATTATTGTACTCTGCAAAAATTATATTTTTAATCAGGCTGATCAATTTTTTAAAAAAAGATTTCACTTTTGTATAAAAATAAATGTTTATTTAATGCACACACAAATTTTTAAGCTTTAGTGTTCATTAGTAAAAGGTACATAAATATATCTCAAAATGTGTTGCATGAAGCTTGTTATATACAAAAAAAAAAATCATAAATTTCATGTTTAAAAACATAAAAATAGTTTTCTTGTTGTTTTGGATACTATTTATGTAATATTTATAGAAACTTTTTAATTCTTATATTTAAAGAAATTGTGTTTACATGTGAATATATAAAACACTAATGACACTTTTCGAAATGCCATATAATTATGTATTACTGTCTTATAAAGATTATATTTTGTAATTTGTGTCTTCTTTTTCTATAAATTTATTGTATGCATGAACTGGAAATTTTTATTTTATAATTCATATATATTATGTATACTGAAGTGAAATTTTTGAGATATTCCTCAGACATTTAGCTAAAAAGCAGATGTCGTAGCATAGAAGAGAAATTTTTATAAAATTCATTATTCTACTGTGCACAAATTACACTTTAAACAGGCTGATCAATTTTTTAAAAAATTACACTTCTGTATAAAGATAAATGTTTTTTAATGCACACACAAATTTTTAAGCTTTGTGTTCAATAATTTCTTAATAAAAGGTACATAAATATGTCTCAAGATGCAATGCCCTTTTTCGTTGCATGAAACTTGTTACATACCAAAAAATACACAAATTTCATGTTTAAAAACATAAAATCAGTTTTCTTGTTGTTTTGGATAAAAAATAAAAAAGTCTAATTAACATACAGAAATTTTTTTAAGTCTGTACATTTATTTGTTTCTGAGAAAAAGGTACATAAAAATGCTCAATTTAACATTAGCGGGATAGGGGGTACCGACTATCATTATCGCTTTTTTGGGAAAGAGCTCACTGCCTTGGACACACGGATTCAATTGTCATTTGTCTTCGTGAAGCTTTGCTGTCTTAGAATTGCATCTATTATAAATAACAATTGTCGAAAATAACAGAAGTGTGAATAATTGACAAAAAAGAGAGATTAGTAGAAGAGACAATATTGCGGAAAATTCTGTGCTGAAGAGTAGTTCCTTCTCAAAACTATCCATTTCCTAAAGAGAAAATGCCTAAAAACCATTATGAAAAAAAGTTTTAAAAGAATCACTTCATTCGCAGAATTTTCACAAAAGAGAGATGCACTTTTCTTACGAAACGGAAGTTCACGTGTATATAAAAAGGGGAGGAAAAGAGCAATTTCCTGCCCTAATAAAAAGAGATGTAACTTCGGCCTTTATTTTTCAGAAGCTTCTGCGAATTAATTATTAAAAAGTAACTAAAAATTGGCAGGTTTTGCAAATTTTGAAATCTAGATTTCAAAGAAAAATTCCCGAAGCAAAGTTTAATATTTTTCTTTTAAGTTTACGTTAGAAATGTTTCGTGTTAAATTATTGAAAAAAAAAATAAAATACCTATCAGATTTGTTATACAAAAATATAAGAATTTTTTAAACATAATGTTTCTACTTTATTTCTTTATTCTGTCTTTATATTTTTAAAAGTATATAACACTGCCATGTACGCATCAAAATGCAAGTTTAATTAAAAATTTTAAATTGCACCCTACTGTAAAAATTATTTCAAGTTATCGAAATGAAATTATATATATATATATATATATATATATATAATTCTGAGTTTCTGAATAACAAATATTGCAAAATAAATATTAAGGTAATGCTACAAATGTTCACTTTTGCATCTCAATTATCTTTCTCAAAAATGCACACTTTGAAATGTATTCTTATTATTTATGCATCATTGTTTTCAAAAAAATCACAAATAAAATTTTGGAAAACTCATTAGGAGACTCCAGTTGTAAAATTTCTTTCTTTTTTAATTACCTCAATTTGTTTTATTATACTTCACTTAAAGCTTACTTGTTGCTCATTTTTCCATTGCAATTTTATTTAATAAATTTAAGTTAAGGAGACTTTGATTGTAAACTCATTAGAATAAAAACGTATTGAATTAATGTTTTTATTTTGGAGAATTTCGTGGCAATCTGTAAGGATAAAAATGAATTCGATCCTTTGCATAATTAAAATTTATTTTAGACTTATACTAGGTATATTTCTTGTGGAAATGTTTTTTTTCTAAGACAAGAAATGTATTCAACCTTCAAGATCTTCACTGATTCCTTCCAACAAAACATAAATAACAAATTCCTGATGTTCCTGTAATTTTACCTTAAATATTCCGCTTACGCTAAATCTTTCTAAGTTATTTGTTTTCTCTCATTTTCATTTTTGTCTTAATATTAATTTTTAATGTTTTTAAAACATATTATTAGCTTTCTTTTATTAAAGGAATATTTTTACTCCACTGGGCATAAGCTGTAATCGTTCACAATGCTTATAATTTCGTTATTATTTGGAAAACTAAAAATAATATTTAACTAATAAAATTATTTAACTAAAAATATTTTTTTAAAAAATAACAAGGGAGACTTTTTTTTATTCTGCCTTAAAATAATTTAACATCTTAAAGTAATAATTGGGGATGGATACATACTTAAGAAAAAAGAGAAATAATAATTCCAATATATTTATATGATGCATGTTAAGGTATGTGACTACCTTCGGAGCACTTTCTTTGAAATATGTAAAATTTCACTTATGTAAACATATTTTTATTTGTAATGGGACATAAAAGTAAGAATTCAAACACAGTTTTTACAAAGTTATAAATATTTTTGGAAATATAGGGAATTTTGAGTGAAATTTTAGTGAAAAATTGCAATTACGGTAAGGATTGTGTTGAAAATTCTGATACATATATTCTAATAATATTTTTACAGTACATAAATAACATCATTTTCTGTGATTATAACTATGAAATTTATAATACTTCTGTAAAGTTTTCGAAATATGTCAATTTTTATGCAAAAACTCATTTTTTTACAAAAAACTAATGTTATTTTCTCACAAAAAGTGCAATAAAATAAATAAATATATACACAGGTATTAGATTATAGACCAGACTACAGATAAAACTAAATTAAAGATTCTCTGAAAATTTCAAGTCAATATCTTAAAAAGAAATCTTGTAGTCAACCGTACCGTGAAGAAAAAAATTGAAAAACATAGTTTCTCAGAAAATGCATTTAAACATTTTAATGCTATGTGAAAAATTTTCTACTGATTGTACATTTTTTAAACTCACCATATTTATAGCTCAAGCTCTTTTAAATTTCATGTAAAACTTATTTGGAATTTTTTTTAACCTTTTGCTGTTTTCCTGAGAATTTTATACACTATAACAATTGTCGTTTTTAGCGAAATTTTGGTGAAAAATTGCAGTTACGACAAATCTTTTACACAAAATTCTAATAAGTGTATTCATATAATATTTATACAGCACATAAATAACATCTTTATCTGTGTTAGGTATCAAAAGATTTGTAATTCTTGAAACAGTTTTTTAAATACGCCAAATTGTATGCAAAAACTCATTTTTAAAAAAAATTAATGCTTTTTTTCATAAAAAAGCAATTCAATATTTATATATATATACACACACATTAGATTTTGATTCATAACACAGATAGAACTACACAAAACATGTTCTGAAAATTTCAATTTACTATCTTAAAAGTATTTTGTATAGTGAACTTTATCGTGAAGAAAAATATTGAAACAGTTTCTCGTAAAACACATTAAAATTTTTTTTAACACAAAAAAATACTTTTCTACTTACAAAACATTTTCAAAACTACCCATATTTATAGGTTAAGCCTTCTTTAGCTTCATTTTTAGCTAATTTTGACTTTTTTTGGCTTTTTGCTGTTTTCTGGAGAGTTTTGTTGAGGGTAATGACTGGCGTTTTGATTTTTGAATACGTTCTGTGTCGATTCCCATGTAGTTTTTAAGTATCATTGGATCAATTACCATACCTAAATAATTAAATACATGCAACAGTCCTAAATAACCTGAATTATATAATAGGACAGCAACGTGTGAACCCAAAAACAAAGTTTTCTTGTGAACAAAAATTTCTTTTGGTAAAATAGACCATGATACATTATTAAAACTTTCATTATTATTTTGGGTCATGCTATGGAGGCATTTTTTTAACAAATCTGTATCACAGAGTGCTAAGTAAGTGGGCTTTATCACTTTAATAACTGAATTTGAAAGGCCTGTTGTTTTGTCTATGTGTACTTTTTCATCGCATAATGCTCGTTTATACTTGCATCAGCTGTCTTTCCATGTAGGACATTGCCCATGCATGGGATTTTGATTGCTAGAGCAGCAGTGAAAGAAAACAGCTATTACAGCAGATTGCATTTTTTCGAGACATCCAACATTGCTACGGATGGCAATCCCGTAATAGTTCTGCAGTTTATCGATAAATTTATCAGTTAGTTTGCCCTTTCCACCAAGTCCTTTGGTGTTCTTTTTTAGTTTCCTTAGACGTGAGCCTACTCTTTTTTGTATATGACCTATACATTCGAGTTTTGAGACACTGTTTTCCCCATATATATTCTTTACTTATAAAAAGCCCTTGGAATCCCCATCACCATAGTACTCGGTGTACTGCAAGTCTCGTTTTATCAATGATCTTTCAAAAATTCTGAAAGCTCCAACAGCTTCCATATTTCCTGAGGATCCTTTATAGTTTGAGCATTCATGCGCAGATTTCACTTTCATTTCACACATTTTGCAATACTGAGTCATTACTTCCAAATCTAAAATTTTCCCAGTATCAATGGAAATAGCTGAGACGCAGCCATTAAGCGACATATGGCCTCTCCGCTGCCATGTGCCATCTACTGAAACACCACAAGTTGTACTTTTTTTAAAATTTCGCACTTCTGTTGATGCAGCTTTCATATTTTCTTCAGAACAAAACTGTACTGCTTCCAGCAGTTTGAGTTCATGAGCTCTGAAGGTGTTTTTAGAAATGCAGGGCAAATTTAAAGTACATAGCAACACTTCTTACCAGCTGTGAATCTCCTGCCAATCAATCTCAATCCAAATACCAATAAAGTATTGAGAGTGAATTTTTTATTTTGTTTACGGGTAGAAGTAAAGCCAGTCATGAATCCACAACTGCAAGACACACACAAGTTAGAGCAAAGTCCTTCCCTGGAATCTTCTGTTAGTTTCAATCCAGTTGCATAGCATTCCGGACAACACAGGATTGAAATAATTCCCAATAAAGCTTGGAAATCAATAATTCGATTACCTGTAGAACCATGAAATATAGGTTCAGGCACATCAAAACTGTCATTAGTGCTCAATTTTGCTTCACTTGCAGACGACGCCTTGTTACTGTTTGGTGCTGACTTGGTAAATCTGTTTCCATAAAACCTTCTCTTTCTAGTCACTTTTGATCTAGTTTTTGGCATTTTGAAATTATTCACAATGAAATAAAACGTTAAACTTAAATTAAATAAATGAATAAATTGTAAAAATATCAAAAGTAATTAGTAATAAAGAAGAACGCTTTCGAATGAACAATGTAAACAAAGTATAGACGATAATAGTATTGCCATTCAATAAAACAAGCTTGAATTAAAAAAAAAAACAGTTGCCAGATGGGGGGGGGAATATTATTAAATAAGTAATGGATACCTTGATCTATATTTACAATAAGTAATGAATGTTTATCTTGCTTAAAAGTCACGAAAAAGGAGTTCAAACTATTTGTTTACATTTTATGTCTCTTTAAATACCCATTTCCGGTTTTGAAAATTCCATTTCCGGTTTACTAATTAAGCTATAACTTTGCTTCTAAATATCGTAGGAACTAAAATAAAGTATTTTTGGAATCTTAAATATATGGGCTATAATATACAACCATAAAAAAATTTTCGAAAAATTTCACCAAACACACGATTTTAGGGTAGTCACATACCATAAGGATATATTTTAAAATGATAAGTTTTCATATCATGCAGCGAGGGAACTATGCATCTCTAATTATGACGCTAACTGGAAAGTTTGAGTTGAGTTTAAGATATGAAAATGTACCCTCGTACAATTGATACTTTGATCAAATGCAAGTTGCATAGAATTATTCACGTTTTTCAAGCAGAGAGAATTATGTAGCAGTTATTTATTGCAGAATGGTTTGATGCATTAACTTCTGGAAAAGTTGTGGCAATGCTTACCTTTTCAGGGCTGCTACAATCCAAAAGATTCTAAGAACACCCTCGACCAGTTTAAATGAGATGTGTTTGATTCTCAATTTTACAGCCCCCCCCTCATATTTAGTAATTTAAACTCTTATTGAACTGAAATTGAATATGACGTCAAAGCTTCTAGACCTGTTAGGAGCTACAAAATAAGATCCGGTCTATTTCACAATACTAACTTCATTATTTTCGAAAGATATATAGGAAAACTCATTCACCTATGTGACAAATGTCTGAATATTTAATAGTGATCACGTTGAAAAATTAATAAATGCATTTTTTACTCTAGTCATTTTAATGGTAATTTGAAACTTTTTAATAAACCATCCCTCTATATAACTATATAACGTTTAACTTTTACAAATAAGTTCTAACTGGCATTTTTTCTTCTGAAAACTCAATACCAGTACGCAAAATTTTATACTCATTACACTTTTATTAAAAATATTATATTTTGTTCATGAAAAAAGCGCATATATATATATATATATATATATATATATATATATATATATATATATATATATATATATATATATTCCATGTGAAAAAATCACACACACACACACACACACACACATGAGGAATTTTAATTCATTTATAAATGTATTTTTTAATTTTTGTCAAACGTTTCAGAATGTATATGCAACATTTGTCAATAAGCCACTGACAAATAATTCCATGACGAATAACACAGACCTAAGACTAGAAATTATGAATATGCAGCATGATTTCCCAAAACCAGTTTAAGCTTTTTTACTATTTTAAATAGATTATTTTTTTAAGTAAATGGTTTCATCGAATTATTTTATTTTCCTGATTTGCTCATTAAGGGTTAATTATTTTTATGAGAATGTGTGGATTTTTCCATACCAAAATAGAGTTAGATGGTAGATTTTAATTAAATGTATTGAAGTTTGGGAACGAAAAAAAAGTTATCATAAAGTTATAACATATATTTAAATAGTGTTTATTTTTGAATAAAAATATTTTTGTTTTAAGAGTAAATTAAAAAATAAAAGGAAGAGATCGGAGAAAAGCAGATGAAAGTAAAAACAAACAGAAGGAAAACAACTGAAAACTAAATAATAAAGGGAATATATTTATTAATTTTGACAAAAATAATGATGGGAGGCTGGCAATGGGGATGGTCCCGACTTTTTCGTAATTTTTTGTGTTTCCCTTGTTTACAGGATGTTGTTGAAATTCTTTAGACTGGGGTGCAGTCACTGGCACTCAAGGGTGAACAACCTCCTAAATTTATTAAAATTGTAAACTTTGCACCTTGGGACTGACCAATAAGGGGTTTTGTAATAGAGTCCGCATAAGCACAATGGGAGCAATGATTCCTCCGTTAAAAGGCGATGAGTTTTCGAAAGAGATAGACTTTTTTTTCTTTTTTAGCCATGCCGTAGGAAAAGAATCTGTAATTGGTTCCAGCCACCCCATCCCTCACCTCCGTTTCAGATAAGTGAAAATGAAGAATTAATTACTATTACAATGTTTCTCAATTCTTATTCTTGTTTAATTTAATGCTTACATTTGTGATGTAATCGTTTAAATTTGTAATATAATAAACTAAATTATTTTAATTTTAAATGGAGAATGTTCAATTTCAGTAGTGTTATCTTTGAATTTGTTTAGAATAGATTAACTAACCTGTAATGCAGACTAGAAGTTTGATAAGCGAACCTGGGTATTATGATAGTTAACTTAAATGAGCTTAAGAGTTAACGGGCACCGCATTAATAACAAAGGCAAAGAATCTAATAAGATTGTGTGGTATATGGCAATGCCCATGCATGCCTTTCTTCTCTTATTATTAGAGAATGAATTATTACTATTAGAATGATTTCTTATGCAGTTCATAGATATATTATTGAAGACTTTTCAATTTGAATGAAAGTCAAGCGCTTTGAAAAATAATTGAAATAATAACAGCTGAAATATTTTTAAACTTATAAAAGAACTAATGTATTTGTATTTTTAACAATGGGAAACTTTTGTTACAAAATTAAGAAAGAAAAGTAAGTAAAATAAAAGCCTATTTATT
>BMAO01024349.1:0-35520 GCA_019973975.1 Trichonephila clavata | reverse complement strand
TGAGCATTGTACTGTTCGAAAACGTATCCGGACTTTGGTCCGGATATTTGACACTCCGGATTATAAACGTTCGGATTAACGACGTTCTACTGTAATTAGTAAGTTTTAGGGGATGACTGAATAGCACTTTTGATTCTTATTAGCTGCGTTATAAAAAATTCGTTTTGAAAGCGACTTACAATACCCTAGTAAAGAATTTGATCAAAAGTTGGCAATATTTTCCTTTTTAACTTAGAAAACTTATGCTTGCAATGAAAAAAGTACTCGTATTATATTTTTTGTTACGTTACTTTTTAGTGTCTAAATTAATTTTTAAAATTTAAATTTCTTTAAGGCTTTTGATCAGAAAAAATTAATTTTAAATTAACATAATATTTTAATTCCTAAGTAAGAAAAGTCATTTTTAATCTTACTCAGATTACATTAAAATTTTCTTTTAATAAATTTTAAGGAAACTTGGTACCTTGCACACACACCATTTTTTAAATTCATATACTTAAAGGAAAATATAAAAATGTACTTCATTTGAACATACATAAAATATATATTTCAGAAAAAAAAACACTATTTTTAAACAAAAAATTTACAAATTTTAAAAATACTTTTGTTTTAATATTTTAAATTTTTTTCTAATTTTACAAGTTTTAACACTTATGAACAATTTTTTTCTAGTATTCTTAGAAGTGTTCCTCACAATTCTGGGTATGTGATTGGTACTACGAGTGATGGTTTTTATTTTGACAATTTTTTTTCGTGTCGGGACAGTATAAAAAACAGCTATGTCTAATTTCAACGATTTTTTTTAAAAAAAAAATAACTGTTCACGTAAATTTTTATTTCATTCACAAGGAATCCTCTAATATATATTATACAAAATAACCAGAAATTTTTTTAAATAATTTTATACTGAATTTAAAGAAAGTTTAGCATTTTAAATACACGATTATAATGAAAAACAAAAGCCCAAGAAAGGGCCATTTCGAGATTTAAAGGTCGGTAAAATAGATGAAAGAGCTAAATACACAGACGTTACGTGTTCTAGTTTTGGTTATCGCTTCGGCATATTGTTAAAGAAATTTAAATAAGTGGCTAAATAATGCAGTTAAAACTACGAAATTTTGTACCCATATTTAGAAAGTTGGCGCTATTAAAATGAAGTAAAGAAATAATTGATTTTGGTCATTTTTTTAGAGTAATGTATCCTCTTAAAATGAGCGAAAGTATTTCTCTTTTAATTAGATATTTACACATAGATAGGACCACCTTTTTTGTGTCTTGATTCTAAAAAGTTTGTTCTTAACCATTCACTTTTTCTGGTGATAAAAATGTGGAAAATCCTCATTGATATATCATTAAATATAACAGTTCAGTTCTTTTCTTTCAATTTTTTCTACTTTTGATATTTTATTACAAAAAGTTTTGCTTAAAACGCGGGAAGATTAAATAGGTTCCATGCTAGACTAATATGTTAAAAGTTGGAATTTTGTTCGAATGGTTATTGAATTAAAACACAAATACCTTGAGACAACTCCAGCTCCAAAAAGAGCGAAGAACTTTTCGTAGATTGGAGGTCTGTCAATTGTTTTAGGTCCGTTAAAAATGGCCTGAAAATAAAAATCAATAAAACAAATTAGGAGAATTGATTTATAAATGTGTCTTCTTAATCTTTTTTTAAATAGTGAAATAGTTTTCATTTTTATTAAAAAAGCGAAATGAATTATTACAAATTTAGAATATAACCTGTGTAATATTCTAATTTAATTAAAATATTTCATTCTGAATCGTAACACATAATGAATATTATTGTATATGTGTATCGGGTACTATTCGGATCTACTAATCCTCTTGGGGGAAAATATTCTTTATCTGGGATTTTAGTTTAAAAATCACTTTCTGTAGAGATGACTTGATTTTATGCAAAGGTAACTACTATGTAAGTGCCTGTCGTTGAGCATGTGAGTTAATGGTTAAGCGTTGATCGTTAAGCGGGAAATCTAAGTATTGGTGAAGGTGAACAGCGACTGGGTAGTCGTGCCTCTTGAGATTAGTAGTCGACGTAGAATCTATCAGGATTTGATGAAGTAAACTACCTTGGAGCTGACCGAGCTATCGGGCTTCGAGAAGGATCATAAAAAGAGCTTCAACTCCAGGTAAGTACTTTCCGTAATTTAGTATATCCGGTTAAGGGTTAGGATTACAATAGCTCCCAGAGATAAATTATAAAATTGAAGATTTCATAAAGTGTTAAAAATAGAATAAAAGTGGTAATTTTTAAGATCATGTCTTCTTCTTCCTTGAACTCTCTCACATCCGCGACCCTAGGGCCGCAACATATGCCTCTCATTTTCATAGTCAGAAAGATTAATCAAGAATTAAATATGTTTCAATGTTATGATTTTTATCCTTTTTTCTTTAAAAAACCGAGATTCGAATCCATGATATTTACGATTTGATTCAGTTTCATTTCAAATAAAACAAGAAAATATATTTGTGCTGCTAGAAAAAAATTTTAAAAAAAAATCACTCAAAATCAAACATGGATTTAGTAAAATATATTCAGATTTTTAATCAAAAAGCATATTTAGGAATTTTTTTTTCAATAATATATTTTTACATTTAAATCAATTATCTGGAATTAAAACCCGCTCTTATTTTTGTAAAGCATTTGGTAATATGATCATCGCCGGAGTGTATCAGCTAGTGAAAGTTATGCGCTTAAGGTTAACAATGAAAACGAATTGTAAATTAAGTCATTTAGTAATTCGAAAACGGATTTTCTGTAAGAATTTTTGTAATTGATAAAATAAACTTAAAGTTTCATTAAACGAATTAATAAAAAAAAACACTTCAAATATCTATGCAAGTTCAATTGTCTCTCTGTGAGCTAAAAAAAGTATAATCACAAGGAAAAAATAAAAACTAATAGTAACAAAATATCTGTTAGGATTCTAATGTATGAAGATTTAACCAACTTCGAATCGTATTTTTTTTCGTTCCGGTCTTTATTCCGGTTCAACTCAAAACATATTTTGGTTCAGTTCCGGTTTTCGTTCCTCCAAAAATAACGGTTTTCTGTTCAATATCGAATTAATTATTGCTTTGTACTACATTTTTATACTAACTCAGCATTTCGGAATAGAACTAGTAAGAAATTATAAGAATTGATATAGAGCACCTCACGCTTTTACACCAATGACATTAATTTTCTCGTTAATCATTTTATTCTTATGTTAAGAATTATTTTTTTGCTTTTTAGTTCGATTAGCCATAAAAGCGTATTTTTTAGTTTTTTAAGACTATAATTTATTTGAGGAAGTATAGTTTTAAGAGACAAATGTTGTACGTACTTTAAATGCTTCAGATAATAGCTGGAATTCTATTCTGAGAGAGCGTAGTATGATTTGTGAATTAAGCTTTAAATTATTTCAGCATTATTTTAATTTTTGTATGACGTTAACATTATTTAAAATTCCTTTTAATTATTAATTAAATTCAAAAGTTCGAATCTGGTAAGCCATTATTAGAACACTTTACAACATAAATAATTGAAGAAGAGCTTTTACTTCTTTCTTCGTCGTTTTTTTCACATATAACTTTATAATACTTTTATTTGAAATTAAAAGTAAGGTTTCTGTAAAATTTCTAATCCTATTTAACTTTAAAATCAAAGAACTTAATGCATGGATTTTGATTTGAATTGTTTACATAAATTATAATTTAAAAAAACAACAACTAAAAAACACGCTTTTATAGTGAATCAAACTAAAAAGTAGAAAAATAATTCTTAATATAAGAATAAAATGATTAACGAGAAATTAATTTATTGGGGGTAAAGGCATAGTGTGATCTTTTTTTATTGTTATAATTTCTTATGTATACTACTTTTAATCCGAATTGCTGAGTTAGTGTGAAAATGTAGTACAAAGAAACCTCACGCTTTTATCCCAATGACATTAATTTTCTCGTTTATCATTTTATTCTTATATTAAGAATTAGTTTTTTTTTAACTTTTTTAGTTCGATTCACTACAAAAGCGTGTTTTTTAGTTTTTTTAAAGTTATAATTTATTCTTCATTTTTTACTTCGATCTACAATAAAAGCGTGTTTTTTTAGTTCTTTAAACTGTCATTTATATTCATTCTTGAATTTATCCTTTAGTTTGATATTTGGAGCCGGAATGGTTACCTTTTAAACGTATTGCTATAAGGTTAATTCGTACCAACACTTCTAAATGTATTGCTTTATAAAAATAAAAAAATATTTTGCAGTTAGAACATAATTTTTTTTTTTTTACATGCACGAGTCTTTTTTTATTTCCTTTTTCAGAAAAACTAGACAATTGTGTGTGTGTGTTTATATTGTGATAAAAAATTGCTGACGTACACCCACCCTTTCCTTTTCTCACACAAAGAGAACACTTTTTTGTTTGTTTTATTTCTATTAACCACAAGTTTATTCGTTTTTAGGGTCGCACCTTAATCTTTCAATCTCTAAATCTAGAATTAGTCACCAAATCTGGAATATATGGAATTAGTTGCCAAATCTGAAAATGGTAAATGCAATAAGTCGCCAAATCGGAGAATGGTATATGCAATAAAGTCACCAAATCTGAAAGCGCTATATGGAATTGTCGCCAATTCTGTTAATCGTTATTCCTGACGATCCTGATAAGGTCAATGGAACAAAATTATGAATTTATTGTAATGTCATCGGTCCTTGACAAGTGTGCAAAATTTCGAATTAATCTGACCTTTTAAAGTGGGTAAAAATTGAGTTAAGATTCCGTTACATACAAGTGAAACTTACAAAAGCGTGTTTATTGAAAAGAAGCGGTCTTTTTCATAAATTAAACTTTGTATCTCTCTCTTGCAAATTTTTAACAATTCTTAAAATTTTCATGAAGAATTCTTACTTTCTCAAAAGTAAAGATATTTCGTATTTAATCTTTTTGATCAGAATTGTTCAATGCCACAAATTTGCATATTAGAATCGTAGTATTATTAGCATGGAGTATAAAGAGTGATTTTAAAATGAAAATTGAAATATAAAGAAAGGAAGTAATACACACTTGATATATTGGCAAACATTTTTCTCACCTCAACTGCTTCCGCTTTTGCTAATACTATTACCGGGTAGATGAACAACCTAAGACAATATAGCTTTGCATGAACGAATAACTTAGCATAGCCTGCCAGAACTTGTTGCGCACCTAAAAATAATTATATGAGTATGGGATAAACTAAGGAAAAAAACTGTAAGTTCAAATCATTTAGTATAAAAATTAGTAATCTTAAAGATGACTTGCTGAGAGAAAATGTACAGAAATATGTTGGGATAAAAACTTCTTAGCATAAGAAAAGATAATTTTAAAATACTGTGGAATTTTCAGGGAATTTAAAAAAAAATCAATGCTCAAGTGTATTTTGTGATTTTCACTATCTATCTATACATAACACACACACACACACACACACACACACACACACACACACACAACACACACACACACACACACACACACACACACACACACACACACACACACACACACACCACACACACACACACACACACACCACACACACACACACACACACACACACACCACACACACACACACACACACACACACACACACACGTCTTGAGTTGAATAGGAATCCTCAAAGAATGGCAAACGTGAAAAAATTGATTAAAAGTATTTATGAAAAATTCTGAATCAAGAATAAAATACAAAGATTATTATATTCTGAAAATTGTTCTTAGATTTACTTTAACTTTATGTAAAATATGCTAGACTAAAAAAGGATAGTGGACTTAAAAGGGGAGAAAAAGGAGTTTTAGTAAAATACATATATCACAATTGAAACCTAAAATTTGATTTCTTTAATAGTTATTAAATTGATTCTGCATAATTTTTCCCGATTAATATTGAAATTTCAGTCAGAGAACAGTATTACTTACAAACAAGAATCGAATATCCATTTCTGGATCTTTCAGATAAAGGCAAATCGCTTACATTTCCCAATAGATTAAAGAATCTAAATTTTTTTCCCGGCACAATTTGCACAATTTTTCTCATCCAAGAATAGAATCTTATAAAGCGAAAATAAGTATATAGTATAATGAAAATAAAGATGATTGTAAGGATATTTCCTACATATATCATATTTTTACAAAAATCGATGTTTTTGAATGTGCATGAAAAAGTACAATAGTTCTATGTGAGAATTCTCAAACGGCAATGATGATGCACAACGTTAATTTTTTATCAATCAAAAACAACCTCAGAAAGCAAAACAAGGTATACCGTCTATGGGACGTCACAATCACGTGACTCAATCAAATATCTGAGACTGCAATAAAAATTTTGCCAGTCTTGCATTCATTGTAATTTTGTTATTCGGAATTTTTCGTCTGTTAGCTTTCATGAAAACAATTTAGGATTACTTGTATGTATGTATTTTGTCCCTTTAGAGGAAAAAGTAATAGTAATTATTTTCATAAGCAGGAACAAAATGAAATTTTATTTTGTGATTTATAATAATAATACAAATTTATTTTTATCGTTCATTTATCCCGATCATCCTTTCAATTTCTTCATAATCAATAATATAAATGTGATGCAGTTTGAAAAAAAGCAAATTTTATTTTAAAAAATATCAATACATTTTGTAATAAATTTCAGATACCTTAAAATGTTTAATCGAGTTTTTCAAAGCAATCACTAATATGAATTGTTTTATTTGCCAATCAAAAGTATTCTACAAATTCATTTATTAAAAGAAACAAAGATATTATTTAAAGTATCACCAATTATAGACTTACTATAATGTATAGGTGATATTTTTATGCAAGAGTTAATTATAGGAAAAGCAATTTTAATAACATTTGTATGAAATTATTTTTTTAAAACACTGAATAAAAGGTACTTAAAAAGCACATTTTTTCAAAATAGAATTTTCTGAATCGTGATTAAATCTTTCCTAGCACTCTCAGAATTATCAAACTTTTGGGTTGAATGTCATTTTATTTATGTATTGTATTTTCTAAAAAGAACGTGGAAAGCCACGTGATAGAAGTGAAACTTCTTTGGCGACGTTGGCCTTAATTGCAGGAATAGATCTAATTATATTAAACTGCTGAGATAACTTTAATCAAATAAAATTCGAACTTCATTTATTGTATGAAAATATTTTTATTCAATTTTCTGCATCATCATTTTCCAAGAAAGACACAATAGGTGTGTGGTAACTAAAGTAGGATATAAAAATCCTCGATTGTAGTCAATCAAGAAAATGTGAGAAAACTGCATCAATCGTGGTTCCGTATATTGCTTTTCCTTATCTAGAATCAGTATTCATTGTGAAATTCAGTGTCCGTTTCAAGAATTCAATGAGTTGCTTTGCTTCAGAAGAAGCAAAATTAACATTAAAGTCTCCAGTTAAGATAATCGGCTTTTAATCATCATCGGATCCAATGATTGCAGCAGCCTCTGATGTGTACAGCACTAAAACTTTATGGATAAATATGATAAAAGCTGCGACAGAACTACCTGGTGATATATAGACTTTCGCCAGGAATTTCTGTTAGTTTTGATTTTTTCCCCACGAAACTCTTTTCACGAAACTCTTTCACGAAACATTTGTTCTAGGCTATCTGACAAGAATTTATCTTGATTCAATGGAAATAAAAATTAATAATATAAACTTAATGAATCATTCACAGAAGTCACTGTGTTTGTTTACAAGACGCTATCCATAGCGATTCTGGCGCGAACGTTAGTGACATATACACAATTCGAAATTTTGCACACTTGTCAAGGACCGATGACAATACAATAATTTCATAATTTTGTTCCATTGTCCTTTTCAGGATCGTCAGGAATAAGGATAATCAGATTTGGCGACAATTCATAAACCACTTCCAGATTTGGCAAATTATTGCATGTACCATTTTTAAATTTGGTGACTAATTCCATATACTATTTTGAGATTTGGCGAATAATTTCAACATCATTTTCAGATTTGGCGACTTAAAGAATAAGGTCTAAATTTAAAGCGAGTGTTTTGAATTTAAAGCTAATTTTATGCAAGTATAAATTACACTTGCGTTAATAGAAATAAAACAAATAAAAAAAGTGTTCTGTATCTGAGAAAGTGGAGCGTGGGTGTGTTAGCAAATTCTTACCATAATATAAAATTTTTTCTGAAAAGGAAAATAAAAATAAAAGGCTCGTGCATGTGAAAAAAAATAATTTACATTCTAACCGCTAAATATTTTTTATATTTATAAAGCAATACGTTTAGAAGTGATGATACGAATTAACATGGAAGGAACACGTTTAAAAGGTGAATAAATGATTGACATTTCATATTACCATGCTTTTATTAACTCGCTTTCTTTAATGTCTGTCCGGGTGGAATTTTGTAATTGATTTTAAACAGTGTGACTTTCCGAGGAGCTAGAGACTTGAAATTTGGACCATAGCTCAAAAGTGCATAACAATGCATGGAAATGTGAAAAAAAGGAAACGAAAAGGAGGAATTTAATAATTTTTAGTCCATTATAAAAACATGGTACATTAAAATTTTTTTTAATTCGAACTTTTTCTTCTTAATACATATTTATTTGTTTGACCTGTTCAAAAGAGACAGAATCTAATATAACGATACTGGACTCATCCTAGGCCCCGTAAACGGAGAGAATAAATACACTTCAGACCCGTTAATTAATATCCATTGAAGAGCAAGACAAATTCCAGCAGCCACGTAATTTTAGTTTCAAATATCAAACTCAAAGATAAATTCAACACTAAATAAATGATAGCTTAAAAAACTAAAAAACACGCTTTTATTGTTGATTGAACTAAAAAATTAAAAATAAATTATAGTTTGAAAAAAACTAAAAAACACGCTTTTATACTGAATCGAACTAAAAAGTAAAAAAAATAATTCTTAATAAAGAATAAAATGATTATAACGAGAAAATGAATGTCATTGGGGTAAAAGCGTGGGGTGTTCTATAAATGTATCATTTGTTATAATTTCTAACTTCTATTCCGAAAAGCTGAATTAGTGTAAAAATGTAGTACAAAGCCCCCCACGCTTTTACTACAATGACATTCATTTTCTCGTTAATCATTTTATTCTTTATTAAGAATTATTTGTTTACTTTTTAGTTCTATTCAGTATAAAAGCGTGTTTTTTAGTTTTTTTCAAACTATAATTTATTTATGTACCGCCGCAGAAACCTTTTCGCCGTTCTCAGCAATGCGGGAAGTCTGCGGGCGTCCATCGTATACAACACTTTCCCTGCTTTGTCGGAAACGTGGATGCCACTCAAAAGCTTGCTTTCGAGGTAATGTATCCCTTCTGTACACATGGTTAAACATTTCGTCAGTCTCCGTAGCACTCTTTCCTAAGTGAACACAAAATATGATATTCATTTCCTGCTCAACAAACGTCATTTCTTTCATTCGCCAGTTACTAAATGCATCCACCTACAAAAGAAAAAATTCTTATAATCATCTTGATTTTCGTTACACTGTATACTTATTTTAGCTTTATCTTCTTACACTATTAAAATTCGAAGGTAAACAAACGTATCTATCTATTTATCTATCTATCTATCTATCTATGTATGTGCGTCTATCTTCTCACGAACCGTACGACGCAGAAAGTCGCGGAAGGTACCAAAAGATCGGGAATTTTCCGGGGAAGCCGTATTGCCCATTTATATTACGATATTGTAATCAGTTGAAAAGATATTAATTAAAAACCTTAAAACGCCTAATTGTTTTAACTCCTACCGGTTGTTTACTTGGCGGAACTTCCGTTCCGTTTCGGCCGAGCGGTGATCCGACGTTTTCGACCATCTTAAAATTGTCATCCAAATTTCGGTGTGGAAATCAGACAAAAAATAATTACAGAATCGGAAAGATCATTTATTTCGCCACAATACGGTATAATTTTTTTTTGTAAAATAACGATATTTTCTATTTTTTTCGAATTTTTTAAAATAGTGTTAAAACAGATGCGTTTTTATGAAAATTATTTCTAAATCGTTGGGTATGAATTACTTTTCGTGTTATTAAATCGATATTCTACACTAATTAACTTCAAGCCTTTCTCTTTTAGATCCATTCATTTAAAAAATAAAATTCCCAAAACTTTTTTTTTAAAGAATTTTTAAAAAGTAGTCCCAATTTTTACTTCACATTGAATAACTTCGTCATTTATGAAGGTAATCTCACAAAACCTTTTTTCCGTGTGTACAGTAATATTATCCGTAACATATAAGAAGATTGAAAAAAATTGCTTCAAAATTACGGATTTTAAAAAACATTTTGTGATTTTCGGAAACTGATGTTTTTCTGAGAAATAAATTAAAAAGTAGTAATTTGTACATTTTTTATTTCAAAGTACGTTATTTTTGCAAATAGTTGGTGATGTTTGAGAGCATTAACGTAAAAATTATGCCCTTAAAATGAAGGTAATGATTTTTAAAATAATTTAAAATACGCGATTTTACATTTAGCCAAACATTGGCGTCGAAAATTAGCTTTGCGCCAAAGACTTTTGACCTGTTTCGCCTTCGACCACATCTAACTCAAGGGTTACACTAAAAAAATTCTGCCTTAAACAGGGGGAAATCAGTAACTTTGGCGAGTAAAAAAAAAATGCGAGTTAAAAAGTTACTTTTTCGTCAATTTTTCTTTATATAATTTTCAAAATTAAATAATTATATATGTCAGATTAAGATGATAAAATGCATTCAATGCATTTTTGAGATTCATTTAAAATATTTATCAGTATCGAAATTTTTGTTCTCTTTCATAAAACTTATAGTTTACTTTAAAATAATGCCTAATGTATATTTCTTTTTTTGACATATAATTTCATAATAAAATCGAAGAATTTGCCCATTTCGAAATTTTTTTTTGGAAATAGTCAGTTAAATAGGTATAAATTCCTTATAAAAAAAAGCTATGTTCGTATTATATATTCTTTATTATTAATTGCTTTTTTTTAAAATATCAAAAATCAATAAATTTTCTGCAATACGTTTAAATGTAATCTTTAATCGAAATCTTTCAATCGTTGTGCGAATATCCTGTGGATTCCCTCCAATTAAAAATTAATTTCAATTTGAACCTCCCATTCATTATTACTGTCTATTTTCATTCTTTGCTTGAGTGTGGGTAGCTCAGTTGGTTAGCGCGCGTCGCATCCGGTACAGCGGATCGTGTCGTTGCGAGTTCGAATCGGGGGAATCTCTTTTTTTTTTTCATTTCTGCTAATTTTTCCCACGTAAATTAATTTTACTGATAAATACTTATTTTAACATGATCCTCTGTTATTTTAATGTATTTTTTTTTTTTTTTTGCCTTCAAAAAGGTTTTTTTCTGATTTTTAATCATTCAAAGTAATTTCTATCTTTTTCAACAATTCCTAACAAGAAGCTTTCATTTCTGTTTATTTTTCCCACGTAAATTTTCAGTGCTGCCATTATTTAAGCAAACGGAATGTCACAATTAATTGCTAAATGAACATTTTTAATCAAATTTAATGTAAAAATATTAATAAGTTATAATTTTGTATTTTATAAATATTGATGAATTTAAAAGAAAATGATTTTAAAAAGTTCATTGATATTTAGAATCAGTGATTAAAAAATAAAATTGCCGAAAACTATCTTTTTTTTTTTTGAATTTAAAAAAAAACTTTTTTTTTTTAGAAAACAAAGATATTTTGCATATTTCATGAATTTTTCTAAAATTTATCAACATCGTTACTTTTAAATAAAAATGATTTTTAAAACTTTTAGAATCAGTGATTTTCAAAAAAAAGCCAAAAACTTTTTTGAACAAATTTTAATAAAACACTCAAAATACTTAAATCAATCATTTAATAATTTCTTCTTTTATAAAGGTAATTACATGAAACCTTCCCTCCCCCCCGTGTCGAATATTTCAAAAAATTCTCATAATTTTACTTCAAAAATTAAAATAGTGAAATTTTGAAATTTGAAAAATTTCTACTTTTTTGTCTTTTTTCAACATACAACTATCTTTAAAAAGGCTACATTTCACCCTGTTTGCCTATTCGAGAATTTTTGGTGACGGACCTCGAAATTTTCAACCATTCTCAAGTGACGAGGACGACACCTGAGCTTTCACCCATCTTTAATAATTACCACACCACACCAACGCAAGAACAAATTTCGAAAAAGAGAGTTTTTATGACATAGTTAAAGAAATCACTCACATCGCGCGCATACACACACACACACAAGTGCTATCGGCCTGAGGGAAACACGAAATTTTTCCAAGGGGATGAAGTTATTCACTCAGGAAAAGGAAAGAATTGGAAAGTGAGTGGGTGATTTTTAAATTCGCACTGTTTGCCTATTCAAGGGTTTTTGGTGACGGACCTTGAAATTTTCAACCATGCTCAAGTGACGAGGACGACACCTGAGCATTCACCCATCTTTAAGAATCACCACACCATACCAACGCAAAAACAAATTTCGAAAAAGGGAGTTTTTATGAAATAGTTAAGGAAATCACTTACATCGCTCGCATGCACACACTAACACACACACACACACACACACACACACACACACACACACACACACACACACACACACACACACACACACACACACCACACACACACACACACACACACACACACACACACACACACACACACACACACACAAGTGCTATCGGCCTGAGGGAAACACGAAATTTCCATGGGGAGGAAGTTATTCACTCGGTAAAACGAAAAGAATTGGAAAGTGAGTGGGTGATTTTTAAATTCGCACTGTTTGCCTATTCGAGGGTTTTTGGTGACGGACCTTGAAATTTTCAACCATGCTCAAGTGACGAGGACGACACATGAGCTTTCACCATCTTTAATAATTACCACACCACACCAACGCAAGAACAAATTTCGAAAAAGAGTGTTTTTATGACATTGTTAAAGAAATCACTCACATCGCACGCACACACACACACAGGCACTATCGGCCTGAGGGAAACACGAAATTTCCATGAGGGTGTAGTTATTCACTCGGTAAAAGCCCGTGCAACGCCGGGCTAAGCGGACAGGATAGAAACAAAGAAATCAAAGTAATTTCGGAAAATAATATTGGAAGTGCTGAATTTGTGAAGATTGAGTAAATATTAACGCCCCACTGTTCAGCTACACGAGGCCTTTTGGGGACGGTCCACGTAATTTTGAACCATGGTCAAGCGACGTGGACGACACCTGAGCTGGCATCCCCTCTCCTAACTACACCACCACACCAACGGGAGGACGTTTGTGCTCTCGACAGATTTTACGTGCATCGCGCCCCTACACTGCGGGTCTTCAGTGGTACTAGGATCGAGAATTAGTGGTACTAGGTACTAGGATCGAGAATCATCGCAACAAAGCCATGACACGCACTCATGGGACATGCACTCACATCGTACGCGTCAAACCCCACAAAAGTGTTGGCGTTAGAATAAAAGGAGGAAATTAACATGGGGATTAAGTTATACCCTCGGTATAAGCCCGTGCAACGCCGGGCCATGAAAGCTAGTAAGATTCTATATTTAGAAAAGGAAAATTGTGCAAGAGGATTCTTTTAATCCAGGCATGTCAAACACGGGGCCCGCGGGCCACATGCGGCCCGTCAGTACATAGGTTGCGGCCCGCGGAGACATTTTACAAAATTAATTACATTTTATAAAATCAATCTTTAACGTTTTTTTTTATTTTGAAATTTATTTCCGGTAAACTATTGAAAATTTACAGCATATTAACCTGTTATCTATTCTTGTTTTTAAAAAATCCTATTTAATTATAAAATTATCCTTTAAATGAAAATCATTTTTAATATTTGATTAATTTTTTTTTACTTAATGTTACAATAAGAAATTAATTTTTATTAAATTCTTAAATGCATTGATGAATTTTATTTGTTATAGATCGCACTACGATTCATCGTGTATGCGAATTTTTTATTTCTGTTTGAAGTGTCCAGTCAGCGAGATACGAATAGCGTGACAGAAGCAGTTGAAATATTATTTTTTAAAACTTAAAAACTCTAAGATGGCCAAGACAAATTGTAGTGTTTACTCAATAGTTTGTGAATGAAAGTGGTTTTTGGTTTTTATTCATTTTAAACTAAAAATTTATTTAATAAAAACATAATCAGACTTCAAGAACAGAGTAAGAAAAGATGAACTGAAGATGAACATCGTAATTTTCGAGAAAAATGGGAACTTCAATATTTTTATGCCCAAAGCAAGAATAAAATACTGTGCCTGACATGTAAAAACTGTAATTCAGTTACTAAGAAATATAATTTTAAAAGGCATATGACACAAATCCAAAAAAAATAACTATGACAAATATGTTGCGAAACTTTATGAAGACGAGTTGTCGGAATTGAAATCAACTCCCTGGAAAAAATAGATTCACTACATTTATTGAGTGAGGGAGTGAGAATAAATATTAATGTCTCACTGTTCAGCTACTCGAGGGAATTTGGCGATGTACCATCGTCAAGTGACGTCATCGACACCTGAGCACGCACCCCCTCTCCTAACTTCCACATCACCCCGATGGGAGGACGTTGTATCCTCGAAATATTTAAAGCGTGCTTCGGCTTCATTGGTATAAGGCTCAAACTAATTTGTGTGTGACTCGAGTTCGTTACCTTGACCGCTAAGCTACCGCAACCACCTAAATTTGTTGAAGACAATACAACTGCAGTAAAAACTATATACTATCACTTTTAATTGTAAGCACAGGTCGAAAACATTTACTAAAGAAGAATTTATTAGTGAATGCTTAATTTAAGAGGAGGAATTTTACTTGAAATAGAGCCACACTTTTGTTTTCCAATGTTATTGCTACTGAAAATTGGGTGCAGCTTAAAATCGAAGGGAAACAAATTTGTTCGATGGGGTATTTAGAGCAATTACGGGCCCTGTATGTAATTAAAAGTTTATAATACTAATAAAATAAATAATTATTCCTTTCTTATTAGTTATTATATTAAATTTATTTTACTTTCGTAAAATTTGATATCGATAAACCCTTTTACACTATTTTTCATTTTTCACAAAAAAATTGTTGATAATTTGGGTTGCGGCTTAGAATCGAGGGTGTTAGATTCGGAAAAAGAACGGTATTATGTCCAGCACAAATAAAAAAAAATTAAAAGTGCAAGTTTAAGTCGAAATTTTGTTACCAGCAGAGGCGATGAAATAGTCAAGAATTGTAGTCGAGTCGAGTCATGTATTCTGCATAATACATATTTTTGATTCATTTTAAGAAGTTTTGAGACTAAGTGTTCCTTGAGGGAAAAATTGGTTTGTCTTGCAACTGATAGCGCATCTACCGTGACCAGTATTACAAAAGAAGCAGCGAGATTAAAAAAAAACAAAAACAAGCAAACACACTATGGTAATAATAAATTTAAACATTTTCATTACATTATTTCATAACAAGTACTGTTCTTGGGCATGAACTATGATATATTGGGCATATTTTAAAGTAGTCAGTAAAATTGTAAACTATATTCGCATCGTCGATTTAGCATCGTCGATTTGCTTCATTTCTGGAAGATATAGAATGTGAATTGATCGGTCAACCATATTGTACGAAAGTTCAATGGATTTCGAGTCCTAAAGTGTTAAAGCGATCTTTTAAATTTCTGGAGGAAATCATCATTTTCTTGGAAACAAAAATTATGAATGTGCTGAAATAAAAGATGAAAAAATAGGACAGAAGAAAAGATTTTGAATTAGAGATGAAGTACTTTCAACTGAGAAAGCTTTCTGAATTGATCTTACAAGTCCACTCAACTTTAGATTCAAGGCAATAATCATTTTGTTACAATGATATTTGATTATAAACACTTTTAAATAAGAGTGAGTAGAGACAAATTATTACAAACAGAAAGAGAAAACATGCCACTTTGAAAGCTTTCAAAATCTATTGATTAAATCACTTAAATTAAAATTAACAGAATATTCTCACTAAATTCAACTATTAGAGATGGAATTCGATCGAATATATTCAAAATTTAAAAAATTTTGAATTACAATTTCATTAATTAACTTCACCTCTATCAATCGACGTTGAAATTGTTGATGAAAACTTACAAATGGAATTGTTTGAAATCTATTGTGATTTTTTGTTGAAGCAAAAATGTTTGGAAGTTGAAATTGTAGTTCTTATACTTGACTTTTTTACAAGTTTTGATGACTTTTTTGATTGTTTTGATTTGAATTTTGATGTAGTTTTATACAAGTTTTGATGACTTGCGTTGAGAAAAAACAAACGATGTCAAATATCTTCTACAAAGTAATAAATTGTATTTCGTATTACAATTTATATTTTTGTTTTTTTATAAAACAATATAAAAATGTATAGTTTTTAAAAAAGGAAATATATTAAACTATTATGTGTGTATAATTTTTAATACATTGAATTTTATAAATAAGAATATAATCATTCAAAAAATTCTGTATTAATGTTTTGAATATTGAAAACATGAGGGCCCTCAACTTAATATAAAATAGTTCATGTGGCCGTGATATCAAATGAGTTTGACATGCCTGTTTTAATCTATTGGGAAGTGTAAGCGATCTACCTTAGTCTGAAAGATGCAGGAATGGATATTCGATCCTTGTTTGTTTGTAATACCATTACTTTCTGAAATTTAGTAGAAAGTAGGAAACATTTATGCAAGATCAATTTAATAACTATTACAGAAATCAAATTTAGATTTCATTTGTAATATATGTACTTTACTAAAATTTCATTTTTTCCCTCGACCACTGTCCTTTTTTAAAATGGCCTAGTATATTTTACATAAAGTTAATCTAAGATCAATTTTTCGAGAATATAATAAAATTTGCATTTTATTCTTGATTCAAAAATTGTAATGAACAGTTAATAAACAACTTTTTTTTTTGAATCACTACATTGAAAATTAAAGGATATACATACAACTTTGGCACATTTAATCCCAGCTAATTAATTAATTTAGCAGGACTAATTAATTAAAATGATAATTGAAATGGAAAAAGTACAGTCAGTACAAAAAGGTCTAAAATATTCTCATAATGCAAAAAGACCGAATGACTTCTTTAATGGAGTTTTAATTCTTAAAAATGGTAAATAACCTGAGAACACTAATATTTTACAGCACAAAATATTTATTTTTAAAAATTATGAAATTTTCAAAATTTCTTTTCTTTTTTTTTACATATAAAAGCAGGTTTACTCATAAACTTAATTTGATGAAATTCAAGGAAACAGTTTTTCTTTTCATTAATACACAAAAACTCATTACGCGTTGCGCATTTTGACTGATGTTTCGATTGAATGTTTTTTTAAGCACTGGAACCTGGGGTAGGAAATACTATATTTTCTGAACATGAATTACTTCACCTTGAGTCTTGTTCCTTCTCTTGATCGTCATCTTAACGAAAATTCCAGCAGATAATTTGCTAGGACTTCTTCATCTGAAGAATCATCTCTTAGTGCATCACTGCTTTCAGATGGTAGGTTCTGTAATAAATTCAGTCTCAAGAAGACTGAACTTTTTTTTTGAGACACTGTAAGAAAAGAGGTGGAGGGAGTAAATAATAGCACCGTGAAAACCTCCTATTATATTGTTAAATCTAAGTTACACATAAAGAAATTAAAACGTTGCTAATTTTTGAATAAATTATAGATATATTTCATTGTGATAAAACAAAACAGAATCAAACTTCAAATTTTTTTTGAAAACGTTAAAATAAAAATAATAAAAAACAAAATCAATAAGTTAAGCTAAAAAGAAATTCTAAAAAAAAGCATAACTCTAGTGTACTAACGCTACAACACAGTCAAAAACAACAATAAACTACACGGTAAAAAAAACTAAGTTCTTGCCCTAATATCCAGTGTGCTATTGGTACTTACAAGTACCACTAAGTTATTAAATTGTAAAATTAATTATATAAACAGCTCACTTAATATAAATAATCAAATTGTGTTTTCTAAGTAATAGTAATTGTTAACTAACATACAAAAATTAAGACACTTACCTTTTGATATTATAAATACTTTTTCGGAACAAAAATTGTAATCTTCACAATCCGATCAAAATGTCAGCTGAAAACGGACCTTCTGCTTCGTCACTTTTTCTAAGAATCCATAACCTAACTACTAAAGAAGAGTTTTTATATTTTCTTCCTACGCAATAATTTTTACAGAGCTATATGAATAAAATTGTACATTTCACAGAAAGTTAAGATAAATGTCTTCCGTTTAGAGAGCAGTAGAAGATTCAAAATGGTCGAAAATATCACAATGAAAGAAATATAACAATTGCATGATTCTGGAAATATAATACATATTTGTTCCTAATAAGAAAGGCGGGTTCTCTACCAAGTCTATAGTCCGTATACAACAATATTTAGAAAAATGCATATACAAAATTAAATTTACTGATAATTCCATTATAGTCTAAGCAATAATAATTATAATGATTAAATATAAATACATATCGCATAATTTCTGTATAAAATACCTATATCAAAACAAGTTTATAAGAAAATAATTATATATCAAGTATCACTGCAAAGAAAATAATGAATATCCAAAAATTAAAGGTCTTCAGAAGAAATATATTCTCAGATACAATTCTTTTTCTCGTTACATGCAAAAAGTGCATAAATATAAACTCAGTGATAAATTACTAAGCTTTTTTTTTAAATTCCTGATATTTTATGAAGTTACAGCAACAGATAACACAAGAGGTAAAAAAAACGCCGCATCAGCAATAATGTCTTTTTACGTCACAGTTTTACCTAAAAATGTCAAATATGTTTCTTAAATTTCATTACTAGTCATTAAAATATTTAAGGGGAAAAAGACAAAATTTTTTTATTCATCAAAATATTGGGATAGTAATCCTTAAGAACAAAACTACATTAAGATTAAGATAAAATTATAAAAATATTTTTCAGTGATTCAGAATATAATTAACATAAATTAAACTTTAATAAACATAATAAATTAAACATAAACAGTGAAATTATAAATTAAATTCGAGCACAAGAAAAAAATAGTGATCAATCAAGCCAAAATCTAACTAAGGATTCCTGAACACCGTTAAATAGGTTTAGCTTAAATCAAATTTTTTATAAATTAAATTTTTGGTGGAATATTTTTTAGCCCTTAAGCTAATTGCATCATAGATATTATCAGTACCAATATTGTTGCAAGAACTAAAGTACAATTTTCGATAAGGTTCTTTTTTGCGATAATTTATTCCAACATCAATTGTAATTCTGCTACATACTATAAATAAGTATTGAAATATAACGAGAGAAAAAAACAATGCCAGTAAAAATATGTTGAGTAGATAGTAAATAATTTGTCACATTCGTACACGTAAGATCGTATCAGTGTAATCTAAGTGAAGAAGGCCAGAGAGGTAGATATCATAAAAGATTAATTTAAATAAGATAAAATATAGCATTGCCTCGAGTAGATTATTATTTACTTCTATCATTTTCTTCTAAGTTTCCACAAATCCCAATTTTTGCAAAAATATGATATCTGTAGGAAATATCTTTACAGTCATCTTTATTTTCATTATACTGATCCTTTGCTTACTTTTTTTAAGATTCTGTTTCTGGATAAGGAAAATTTCGGAAGTTGTACCAGGAAGAAAATATCGATTATTAAATCTATTGGGAAGTATAAGCGATCTGAATTTATTTCAGAAATCCAGGAATGCATATTCCATACTTGTTTGTAAGTAATCGCATATATTCTTATTATATCTTGTTACTTCCCTGAAATTTTAATATCATTAGAAACAAGGTAATCAAAATTAATTGAATTATTTTTAAAATTAATTTTATTTCTCTCCACTACGGATTTCTGAGCGTAATGTTAATCCTACGAAATTTCTTACTTTTCTACTCAATTCTGGAGGCTATTGCTTTTAATTGCATGCAATTAAATGCATTCGAAACAGTGAAAACATGTCAATGTTTGTCTGTTTTTCACATGTTTTTCTAATTTTTGCAAGGCTTTTAAAGTAGTTATTAAAGATATGAAAGCGCACGTCCAGCGCATGTTTCCAACCGAGTTCGGCATTATGACGTAGCAAACGCGTATAAATTAATATTTTTTTTTATATTTACTGTCAACTGAATTAAAATGCACATGTAGAATAGTATTGTAATAAGAAAGTTATTTAAATGCAATTTTTTTAACAAAAAATAAATATTAAATTACACACACATATATATATAGGTGTGTGTGTGTGTAGAAATATATATGTAACTTTATCTTTATTTTTTGTTAAAAAATTTGCATTTAAATTATTTTTTAAAATGTATATTACATTTTTTTAAAAAATTTTTAATCTTTAAAAATTAAATAATTTTTTTATAATTATATATAAATTTTTGTCGTGTTTCGATTCAACACCAAGTAAATTTTAGAAAATGTTTTTTTTTTCAAAGAGCGAATTCTTTGTCTGCTCTGGGAAAGAAACGGACACCAAATGAAGTATAAATGGCTTTCCACTTAGGCAGATGTTCTAAGTACCTTTCTTATTGTGGAGATATATTTGAAAGTTAAGCATGGCATGCGATGTGATAAGAATTAATGGTTGGGGATAAAAGTTCTGTTTAGGGCCATCTGTTCCTCGAAAGAAGTGGGGACTAAATTTAATACTTGGAGATGTAACGTAAAAGAAAAGTTAAAAGTTGTGCAGGGAATTGAATTTTAGGTCTAATTTAAATATCCTTACATATATATATATATATATATATATATATATATATATATATCCTGGAGATGACATTCTGGGTGATTTCAAGGCCCTCGGATTATTCTAGCTGGGTACGCTGTATTCCAGACGGCCGATAATTCCACCAAGTAACAAATTATCCAAATGCGTCCTTTGTGTCATAACTACACGGATATTGCAGGGGCTTATAAAGGCTTATAAAGCTTTTGCGAATTATTTTACTTTCTTGCCTGTATTTCTTATATAATACCCTCTCTCTTACTCTCTCTCGTCATTGGGACGTACTATCGATGTCATCTGGTGGCTTCCTGCCATTCGCATATGATTCTTGAAGATGTGTGGAGTCATTTTACGGGTGATATATTTATATATTTTAGAGTTCGATCTCTGCGTGACTCTGAATTATCCTTAATTTATGGACGTGAGTGTAGTAAAACGGAAGCACTCAGATATTTTTCGAATAGTTATATATCTATTGTATTCAAATGTGTATGGATTCTGCACGAATAATAAAAGCAAAATGTAAATTTAATTTCTTTTAAATTATAAATAAATATATTCCGTTATAAATATAGATGTAATATTAATTTATATTCTAGAATAATAACATATACCATATAAATTCAAAGCAGTTTAAAATAAACTTTTGATATGCTGAAGAAATATTCAGTCTAGCAGATTTTTTTCATCAAGGTTTTGTAAATTTCATCGAATTTCTATTATTATTTTGCTCAGATTAAAAAGTCGTCATTAAAATTACTCATCTTATACACAAAAATATTTAAAAGTCAACATTTTTTAGTTTCATTAAGGAGATAAAATCTTTACTTATGTAATTATTGTCTCTTAGGCGGACAACAAATTCTGGCAGGATATGCAAAATTATTCGTTCATTCAAAGATATATAGTGTTTGGATATTCTTCTATCCTTTGATAATACTAGCGAAAGCGGAAGCGGTTGAGGTAAGAAAAAAATGTCTGATAATATAATAAGTATATTACTTAATTTCCGTATATTTTAATTTATATATTTGGATAATTTCATTTTTAAAATAACGTTTTGTTCCTTTTTTTTAATAATACCAATGCAATACATGGACTTTTGATATAAAATAATTCGAATCAAACACGTTAAATACGCAATGTTTTCACTTTAAGAAAAGAATAATATTTCTTAAAAATAGGTACAAAAGTCTCAATATATACAAAGTTCAGTTTATGAAGAAAAATTGTATTATAGATTTAAGTTTTCAAGTTCAATAAATAACTAAAATATTAATTAATACCTATGCTATTAAAGTCATAAAATAATTATGATGTTGTTAAAGAGTTAACTTACAAATCCCACATATTGCGTTCTCAATGTAGAATTCCAACTTTTATTCGAAGCTTAATATAATGAATGTATTAATATAATGGCTTACGTCATGTACACGTATCTTAAAATCGTAATCGTGAAATATCTTTAAAATAACAACGGTTACAGTCGATAAAAAACAAATTAAACATAAAAATTTAAAAAAAACAGCAGTTAAATTTAATTTTTAAAATTGCCTACAAATTTAGCATACATCCAATTTTTCTTTAACTCTATATCACAATTTATATTTTTAAATTAATTATTATTGTTAATAAGAATTTTAATTAATTAATAATAAAGTGAATAGTTTAATTGTTAAATTTAAACTTAATTTAATAATTTATTTTTACTTTTTAAAATTATTCTACATTTGTTTTCTAATTCTCTCTGGCCTGATTTTTTTTAATATTATTTTTTCCATTATTTTGTGGAAAAAGTAACTGGAAACAGAGATAACTCGCGCTATTTGACAGCCTACAGTGCATCTTTAAACGCCACCTGAACTCCAGGAGGTTGCAATATATAAAAAAGAAACTACTCAATTGATTTAGATTTCAAAATATGTAATATTTAAATATAAAATATGTTCTTTGAAATTATTTTAATGTATTTATTAAATGTTGGAAAATATTCTCTTATTCATATTATTATCGTTTGCTTTGATTTAATAATTTACGCAGCTCTAACTTTTCTTGCTGTGCTTATTTTATCTACTGATTTTAATCGTTTGGTATACAAGTTTCATTGTAAAAGTTGGCATCTTCTTTTTGTAATGAATCTCGATGTGAGAATTTCATAGTTAAGTGTTAGAATTCGATCTGATATGTGTTTTTGACACGTAATAGAAAAATCTGTTGCTTTTACTAACTGATTTAAATTTTAGACTGAAATTTTTTATTGGATATTCTTATTTGTAAAATGATGAGCTCGCCATCTTGCCCCGGACTGTCTGCTTAAAAATATTCGTTCTCATTCCATGAAGGAAAGAAATGAATTGACATTTATTCATGGTAATAGGTAGTATTTAAACTACAGTGGGTACAAAAAGTATTTGCACACATACATTTTTGCTCACAATTTATAAGAAAATGCATTAAGAAATACAAAAATTGGCATTTTAAAAATAAAATAAGCCTATTCATTTAAATTAATTACAAAAAAATACAATAATATTAATAAAAAAACATTTTTTGCAACAATATTAAAATATCTTATGTCAAAAAAGTATTTGCACACTCAACTCAACTTTAGCAAATTTGCATTTTTTTGCTAATTATATTTGACAGTCATCCCGCAGTAAATAACATACGTAAGACGGCTGTAAAAGGAGGTATTGTCGAAACTTTATCAGTTGATTGTGGATTTCAAATTGTAATGGCACCTAAGAAATCTGAATTCCCAATTTCGTTGCGAGAAAAAATTGTTTCTCTACATGAAAATGGCCTAAGTTATCGAGAAATAGGTAAAAAAGGTAAATGTTTGCTTCTCTACTGTTATAAAGCGTCGTAAAGAAAGAAGATCTACATCAAATAACTTGCGCTCTGGACGCCCAAAGAAACTTTCACTGCGAATTAAGCGAAAAATCATAAGAGAAGCATCGAAAAATCCATTTGTTAGTGCAATTACATTAGCCAATGATGTCGCTTCAACATCTGGAGTTCAAATCTGTGCCCAAAGTGTTCAAAATGTCCTGCATGATGCACAAATTTATGGGAGATCTCCAAGGAAAAAACCTCTCATAACTGAACGAAATAGACTGAAGAGACTTGAATTCGCTAAGGAATATATCAATAAGCCAATTGATTTCTGGAAAAATGTCATATTCTCCGACGAGAGTAAGTTCAATATCTTAAAATCAGATGGCAGGAAATTAGTTTGGAGAAAACCTTGTACTGCTTTTCATACCAAAAATGTGTTACCTACAGTTAAACATGGAGGAGGTTCTGTTATGATTTGGGGGTGCATGACTAGCAAAGGAGTTGGTAATTTGTGTTTCATTGATGGAATATGACAGCTCGAACCTATATTGATGTGTTGCGAGATAACTTGCCACAAAGTGCAATAAAATTGGGTATCAGTAATTCGTACTATTTTCAGCAAGACAATGATCCCAAGCACACTGCCGGTATAACACGTATGTGGTTGCTTTATCATGTACCCAGAAAACTTGCTACTCCACCACAATCACCAGACTTAAATCCTTTGGAAAATTTGTGTAATTCTGTGGATTTAAAAATAAGAAAAAGGAAGATTTCAAGCAAATCTGCCCTTAAACAAGCCCTTATTGAAGAGTGGTCAAATACTGACCCTACTGTTACAGAAAATGTAATTAAATCAATGCCAGCAAGATTACAAGCAGTAATAGATGCTAAAGGAATGCATACTAAATATTAGTTATTTGAAATTTGCTTATATCTTTTATTTCTTTTGCATTCATGCAGGTGTGCAAATACTTTTTTGACACGAGATATTTTAATTTTGTTACAAAAAAGCATTGTTATTTATATTATTGTAGTTTTTCTGTTTGTTTCGGATGATAAAACTTATTCTGATTTGGCAATACCAATTTTTTTATTTCTTAATGCTTCTTTTTATGAATTGCAAACAAAAATGTAGGTGTGCAAATATATATACTTTTTTTACCCACTGTAAGTTACTCATAAATATTAAAGAAAAATGATATATTTTACCTGTATCTGTAGCAGAGCTTATTTACACATGAATAAAAGTTATATCGTGGCAGAGAAAACAATCAAGCTTCACAACTAACACGAAAATGGCGATTTCAGCGTCTCTATACTATTATTTATGGAACGGCCCAAAGGAGAACCGGTAGTGTTCGTCTGATGTTGCTATCTAGTAGAATACGGAAAAATTAAGGCTTTCGTCATCTTGCCCAACTCTTCATCTCGTCCCGGTCTCCCCTACTTCATTTTATGACAGTAAAAAAGTACTTTACTTTTTAAAAAAAACCCAGAGAGAAAGAATGTAGAAATATTTAAAAATCAGACTCACACAATATTTGTTGCATAGAATTTTATTTTCAGGCCGTTTTCAGCGGAAATAAAACCACCGAAAGACCTCCATTCTATAAAATGTTCTTCACTGTTTTTGGAACAGGACTTTTCACAAGGTACTTGCTTTTATATTATAACCAAATTAATTATTAAAAAGTTGACCAAAATTTTTTCTTGTTTTAATTTAAAAACGATGGTAATAACACAGAGAGTAATGACGTGTGTGTCTGCAGCCTAACGTGGAATGTATTTAATCGTTCCGCAATCTTCACAAAACTTTTGTGTAATTAAATGTCAATGGTCAAAAAAAAAAATGAAAAAAAAGATCCAAGCTGGGAAATTTAGATCAAATCAGCATTTTTATAAAAAAAAGTTGATTAAGAGATATAAAGACAAAAAAAAGGGTTTGGCCATAACTTAATATTTTCCTAATTTAATTTGGTATTCCTCATTTTGAAATTTATTTAAAATTAATCTTAATTTACTCTAAGATTACAAATGACAAATTTACGTACATATAAATTACAATATGTTAACTTGAAATAAACTTTGTTTCTTATCTAAAGCGTAAATAAGATTTCAAAACCAATTTTAGACACAAATGTAAAATAACTGAAAATTATAATGCGTATATTTTATCAACTTTGTCTTTGCAAGCATGAATTTTATGATAAAAAGAAAAATTATCAACTTTTGATCAAAATTTTGAATGGGATATCTTTGGACGTTTCCGCAAGAATTTTAAAATAATGTACTTAATAAGAATCAGGGCTATTAATTGCATACCCTAAATTTTATAGTTAATTCATAAAAAAACATTACGCGTGGCTTATTTTTTTTTAACAGACATACAGTGGTTGTCAAAATTGTGGGCACTTTTTAAAATTACGTTTTTTAAGTTTGTATGCTTTTTAAAAATGTTACGTTGTAGAAAATGCAAAGTATTTTATATCATTTTAAAGAGAATTTAATACTAAATTCAATACAAGCATCAAAATTCAAATATTTGCAATAAAAAAATTTAAGGTGCAATAGCCATCGATATGCATTAGATACTGATGATATAGTAATGAGTTATCAATGCTTAGTGGGGAACCTTTATTTTGTATTATAGCTTCACATCGATGATTCATTGAGTTAAAGATAGTTTTAAGCTCTTCCTTCCTTATTACATGATGTCAGGAAACAATTATATCCTCAATAAGTTCCATTTTATTTTTTGGATACCTCAATCGGACGAGAGTTTTTAAACAGTGTCACAAGTTTTCGATAGGATTGAGGTCACGACTGTTTCCTGGCCAGGACAACAATTATATTTAGTCAAAAAGCAATGACGTGAAATAAAAGAGTAGATTGGACACGTGTGTGACGAGAAAGGGGTATATTTCCTATGTTAAAATTACAAAACAGGTTGGTAGTTCAGTGACTACATCTAGAGAATGAAAGTTTTGGTTAAGATGTCAGAAGTAAAATTTAATAAAAGCAAAGCAGAAAAAGGCCGAGAAAGGTGCACCACATCTGTTGATGACAGAAGAACAAAAATACTATGTCTCCAAGATAAAAGAATGTCATGGACAGCCATTAGAAGTGAACTGAGTGATACCGGTGTTTTTGTCAGTTCAAAAATAATCAGGAGAAGATTAGCAAATTTAAGACTAAGTAGAATTCCGCGAAAAACGCCGTACCTCAATTAACGACAGCGCTAAAAGGGACTACAGTAGGCAAGGAAACACATTAATAGGACAACTGATTATTCGTCACAAGTCATATGGAGGAATGAAACTAAAATATCGTTATTCGGTAGTTAGGACCGAAAATAAGTAAGACGTTGAATAGCAGAAATGCTACATCTTGACGGCATCCAGTCAACTGTGAAGTACCCACATATTTTTATGATTTGGTCATGCATATCAGCGGATGGTATCGGTCGACTTCATATCATCAATGGGACACTGAATGTCAGAAAATATATTGACACCATTCTAGAACCCAAACTTCTACCTTCATCAGGGATCTATTTACCAACAATGCTTCATTAATTTTCAGCTCCTTGCCACACAGAAAAGTAATTGAAAGACTGGTATTGTTCTAAGATCGTTCAGTTATTATCCTGACCTCAATCCTATCGAAAACTTGTGGCACCGTTTGATTTGAAAACTCTTGTCCGAAAGAGGTACCCATGAAATAAAATGGAACTTATTGAGGATATAATTGTTTCCTGGCATCATGTAATAACGAATGAAGAGCTTAAAACTATTTTCAGCTCAATGAAAAATCGTTGAGAAGCTGTAATACAAAGTAAAGGTTCCCCACTAAGCACTAATAACTCACGGCTATTATCAGTATCTAACTTGTATCGATAGTTCTAGCAGCATACCTTTCTTAGAATTGCAAATATTTGAATTTTGATGTTTGTATTGAATTTAGCATTAATTTATCTTTAAAATGATATAAAATACTTTGCATTTTGTGTAAAGTAAAGTTTTCTATAAACATACAAAATTAAAAAAACATAACAATTTTAAAAAGTGTTAAACAATTTTGGCCACCACTGTATATTATAAAATCTTTAAGAAATTGCATTACTTATACATGAATTTTTAAATCAAAATGGAAAACTTATGTTCAAATACCATTCATAAAATAAAGTGTATAAAAAGTTTAAAATTATATCAGTTAATTCTTGAATTAACTACATGTTGTTTTGATTTATTAATTACATAGAGAATTGGAGGCTGATTTATTTTACACCTAGTTATCCAACCATGTTTCTTGTCAAAATACATGAAATGTTTGAGTAGTATAAATAAAGACAAATAGAAATAAAATTTTAATCAATAAATAATTTCAAATTCAGTTCAGATTAAATATACATTTAAAAATTCTTAGAGCCATTTTTTTAAAATTATATGTGATAAAAATTTCACTTTGAAGATGATCAAATCAACATTTCATTTTCTTTAGTAATGGCGCACTATGGAAATCTCGACGAAAAATGACGAATCCCTGTTTCCGCTATGATATTCTAAAAGAGTACGTACCGTCGTTAAATGAGCATGCCCAAGTTCTTGTGAAACGCTTAAAGGAAGAAACTGATAAGGATTTTACAAGAATCTCAAGGCTTCTGTCTCATTATGCGTTTGATGTAGCATTTGGTAAGAAGCATTACAAAGTAATATAAAACCTACTTAACTACAATATATTGGCTTCCGAAAATTAAGGAAAAATAATAAAATTGTGATTACAACACCAAAAAAAATTTTTTTCCCCCTTAGAAATTATGCAAGTACAGCAGTAAATGGAGTATAAATTTTTTTATTATTTTTCTTTGTAGAAGTATAATTATATTTCGAATAAAAATGTAAAGTGCACTCTCAAATGCAGTTCAGATGTCAATCAACATTTAACGCTTTATACATAACTGTTTCGGACAATATTTTTTCCATAGAGTAATCTAAAGTTTCTGCCCCCCCAAAAGTATTTCTGTATTGATACGCCGTCTACACTGCATTTTTAACGATTTTCTCTTCTTGTAAACAGAGATCTCACTTATACCCTTAAAAGTCAAAAGGTAATTTACACTGAATAGCATTCTCGTTTTCTCTCTAGGAAACTAACGCCTACAGAGATATTTAATATGTGTTAAATCCAAACTAACTTCATTTCCTAAAAGAGGATACGTTTTTAATTAGTATTAATTTAACTTTGATATCTCATGAAACGGGGGTTTTATATATCTTGTGTTTTATATTGCACACACTCCGAAGAATCTTTTATAGAATAATTTTACCATAAAAATAGAGAATGAGGCTCTAGCTAAGATGTAATGCTCGTCACTCGATGACTGTACGCTCATTTGCTTCCGAAATGGTCCACTGTGCAGTGGCGTAAAGTACCCACCCCCACTTACCCACACAACGCCGCATAGCGGGGTGCCCTAGGCCAAAAGCCTGTCTGATGCCAAGTATGTTCATCCTGCAAGATCGGTCTTGAGGCCCAAAACCTGACTTTGCAAGGGGTATTATCTTCACTGTTACGCCACTGACACTGTAGCTATAAAAAAGTGCAATATAATCCAAATGAATATTTTGGAAGTGCAATGGATATCTATGGGAAGTAAGTGGATATATAGATGGAATATATAGATGTAAGTGGAATATATGGATGTGGCACATTTCTAAGGTATCCATTTTATGTAAATCATTATTTTCTCTGAGGGGAATTCAGTAAAAAAAAAACTACTTTTTGCCAGTTACCAAATATTGGAACCTCATAATTTTTTAATTCCAGGAGAAATTTAAATCTCCATTGAATATTTTTCATTTGACAAAAAAAAATAATATAAAAAATGTTATGCATAAAAATTAAAATAACAATGTAATAAATAAATATAAACACGAATAAAAAAATATCGTTTACTTTGAATGTCCATATAACGATATATTACTCTTGTAAAGTTGAATTATACTGAGTTGATCAGCTCTTTCGAATGAGATTTTACGATGTTTTTAAAGAATAAGAAATAAAAATATAGTTATTTAAAGATTTTAATTATCAGTTTTACTTTTAGAGTTTGTCATGGGAGCTCACATGAGAGCCCAGGAGTCTAGAACAGAACCGGAATTTCTCTACGCCACGAAAAGGTAGATTCAAGTTAGTTTTGTTTTTCCTTTTTACAATAGTTTTTTGTACTTCATTTCTGTATTTTCTTCTTCATTTATCAATTGATATAAACTCGCATTCAGGATGAATCTGATTTTGCTTAGGGAATTGAAGTGTAAAACGAATGAGATAATTATAAAAATGAAGAAAAAACAGTTTTGGAAGCAGATTATATTGTCATATTTATCTTAATCATTTTACTCTAATAGCAAAACAAAAATTAATTCAAAAGTGTGGTTCATCAAGTGATTTGATGAAAGTTTGTGATGGGGGGGGGGGTATCAGTTTAAGTGGCAACCTCTATCAAGTAATTCGGTTTGTAGTTGTGTAAGGCTTCGTTGATTATATATAAATAATATCGAATCAAACTAGAGTCTTAACATTTTGCAGCCATTCTAAAGAATAATTTTCATGTTTACATTACTGATTTTGATTGAGTTCGTCATCCTTCTACAAGATTTTTAAAGGTTAATTTGAAGTAGTATTTGATCGAAATTATTGCTGGTTCCATAAAAGGATCTTTATGTACTCTTTTCATACAGAATCTACTCATGAAGTGATTTTTTTTTATTTTATGCTACATTTATATGAATTTTCCAACCTTCAAAATCTAATAAGATCTATGAATTCTCTGTTTATGGTACACATCTACGACATCCCATGTTTCAACAAGAAATTCTACGATAATTTATTCTTTTATTTTATTTCTGTTATACATCAATAAGCTTAGCTTGATTATATATTCGACTTAACCTCTTTAACAAAACTGCGATAAGAAGTACTCTTCAAAATCATTAACAAACGGGAATTTTACTTTATCCTACATTAATTCGGTTTTAAAGTCCTAAATTTAATAAAACAACTTGAAAGCTAAATTTAAATTTTATAATTAATACTGGTCAAATAATAATTTTTCATATGCATCAAATCTTGAAATAGAATAACTGAAATTTAGTGTGACCTTCATATAAAAAAATAAAACTTTGTTTATGTTATATATTCAAATTTATTATTTTATTTTGCTTACTGTCTTGCATAATCTGAAGACAGGTTGTACACATACATGTTGCTAATAAGTGTTTCACTGATGTATCCTTTCCTTGTACTTACTAAATTTAATTGTAGCATATAAATTATTTGAATTACATTGAAAAGATGAAAAGGAAAAAAAAAATATATTTCAAACATATCACATATTGAAAACGCAGGACCCGTAAGCTTTAAGGGCTTTAAATATTAATGTGCATTTAAAATATTAATGTGTGCCAGATGACCGCGCGCTCGTCTCTTCTTTTGACATACACCCACTCTTCATTGTTTTCTTTTGATGTTTAATTGGTTATGATATTTTTGGCTAGTTTGTTTTGAATGCACAGCCTTCATAAAAACGGAAAATTATTAACTCGTACGCCATTGAGTTTTCACCTTTTGAATCTTCCTCTAGTATTGGGTTTTTTCCCTTCCTCCAAGGCGCGCTTATTTAAAAAATGCGTATTAGAATAAGGGTTTTTTTTCTTCTTCTTCAGGAAACTTGAGTCTGGTATAGTTGTTATTTAATCCTAAGCACATAATCAAAATAATACATCTTGAATAATAAATAAATAATAATAAATAATAATATGTAATAAATACACACACTGCCAATGAATTAGAAACCCAAGATAAATATTTAATTGGACCACCTTTTGCATGGATAACTGCTCTGATTCAGCTGATTCGGCCTTAGTAATAAATTCTCTGAAAACTCTTAAGTTACGAAAGTGAGTCGGAAAATAAGTTTCCCCTGTCGACTGGGGTCAGAGTTGTGTATGAAAGTCAAAACATAGAATGAGACATTAAAGATAAGACATAACTTTATTTTTCCATATAAGTACCAAGTACATTGAGACATTTGTCATATCGCTGAATAAACTTCAAAAAGTCCTCCGGTGGCCGAGTGGTCTAGGCATCGGAGCATGGCTAGTGTGTCATGAGTTCGATCCTAGTACCTCTGAAGATCCGCCGTGTAGGCGAGCGATGCACGTTAAATCTGTCGAGAGCTCAAACGTCCTCCCGTTGGTGTGGTGTGGTAGTTAGGAGAGGGGGTGCCAGCTCAGGTGTCGTCCGCGTCACTTGACCATGGTTCAAAATTACGCTGACCGTCGCCAAAAGCCCTCGTGTTGCTAATCAGTGCGACGTTAATATTCTCTCACTCAAAAAGTCCTCCAGGAAAAAAAGGGCTGTGCATACGGAAGAAGTGTTTAATGGCTTGTTTGACTCTTCCAAAGCGCCTTCCGGAAAGATTCTTCTTCATAGCCTGAAACATATAAAAGTCACTTGGTGCTAGATCAGGACTGTATGATGGATTGTGTAGGCGCTCTCAACCAAGAGCTGCAATATGGTTTTGCATTGCCGTCATCGAGTGTTGTCTCGTACTGTCGTCCAACAACAGAACGCCATATCTGATCTGCTTGATCGCAGTCGACCTCTACCCAATTGTGTATCGGTGTCTTGCACGTTCGCCTGCTGTTTCGTCGTTCGCACATAGCCGTTAAACGCCTCTTCCGTATGCAACGCCCTGAGTTTTTCCTGGGTTTTTTTTAAAGCTTATCAAGTGATATGACAAATGTCTCAATGTACTTGGTACTTATATGGAAAAATAAAGTTATGTCTTACCTTTAATGTATCATTCTATGTTTTGACTTTCGTACACAACTCTTACCACAGTCGACAAAGGAAACTTATTTTCCGACTCCCCCCTCGTATATTACAGGGATCACATTTATCAATTTTATCTGTATTTAACTGAATGTATTTCTTAGGATATTCTCACTTATGTCAAGAAGAACAACAAACATTTTGCTGTGGCCAGATTTTATATTTAACAGAGCAAAAAGTGGAAAGGAAGTAAAAAAGCATATTGCAACTGTGAAAGCCCAGGCAAGATCAGTAAGATTCCTTTTTTTTCGGTTACTATTTTTTCAAGATGTGCGTAGAAATTGTCAGGATCTCTATTATTAATGATATTTGTGATGTACGTTTATTTTTTGAAATAAATATTTATGGAAGAGTTTTCAGTTTCTATGTACAGTAGAACGTCGTTTATCCGAATCAATTGGGACCGGACACCGTTCGGATGAACAATTGTTCGGATAACCGAAAACCGAATGCGATCCATGCAGTATATGAAACCGGACACTATACGAATATTGAAAATCATCACATGCGGGAAACGTGCTTGAAGAAAAAGCAAAATAAGTGCAAAATGTCGCAATTTTACTTTTATTGAGAAAGATAATCACTTACTTTTCGCTGTACCATTGTGCACCTTCGTTTTTTCGCTTCAACGTCTCTGATTCTCTTGAGAAGCACTAGTTGAGTAGGACAACACTCTGATTGTTGTTCGTACCACTCCATAGCTGTCTCTAACGCAGAAACGCGTCAGCATTTGATGAACCCTTGCTACTTCGTAGATGTTGTCCTCATCTTTATCCGTCTCATGGACGCCAGGGTTGAATTCTTCTTCCACGGAAGTCACAATCTCGTAATCATTTAGCATTTGAAATCCACAGTCTTCTGCATCGCATGCCATCCAGGTTTCTACATCGACAAAACTCAACAAAAGAGCACGTATATACCCCTCACTTGGAAACAAACTGACCTAATTTCAGCACAGATATTTACCAAATCATACAATTGTGATTCTACAAATATCCATCATATTGGGTTTTCCTGTCTTTTTTGGCCTCACGCGAAACTGTTGAGCATTGAATTGTTCGAAACTGTATCCGGACTTTGGTTCGGATATCTGACTCTCCGGATAATAAACGTTCGGATAAACGACGTTCCGCTGTATATATACAAGTGATTCAAAATGGGAACCCAGAAGAAAAGTAAATCAAATAAAAAGTCAGTTTTTATCTAAAAAACAATTCTGAACTTTATAAAAGGGTTTCATCAAATTCATTATTATAATGAATTATTAAATGTAATAAATAGCTATCATTTTACAGGAAATCAGTTGATACGAACAATTCAAAAAATTGTATGTTATTTAAATCTCAATTTAAAGAAGCATCAATCACACATTTAATTCTGCAATACGCTATTTTTGTTTCTGGGTTTACACGTTACTTTCTACTGGCTTCTGTCTCTGGAAACCATAGAGAATGGTTATTATTCCCCTCAAACTTTGTTTTTGTTACCAGGGCAGTGTTATTTGAGTTGTACACGCTTTGAATGATAAAATATATTACTTTTGGGTTTTCATTTTCATAAAGTAAAAGACAAATGCATATGCAGTAAAAGTTATGTACAGTGACACAAACAATTGAGAGTACACCTTACTTTTATTTAATAAATTCAACTTTCAATACAAATGATACATTATCGAGAAGTGCAAAGATGCTTTTTTTTATTTTTACACATGACAAATAGTTTTGCTTAAAGTAAAAATAAAGAACAATTACAACGAAAAGCTTCTAAACTGGAAAGTTTCAGACGCATTTTAAATAAATATATACAGATTTTGTCTCAAAAGATTGAGACAAAAATATGGGAAATACTTACACTTATGAAAAATATGTTCAACTACCGCTAAATATTTTCTAATTGACCGCTATTTTTATCTAATTTTGCGTCACCTGAGCTTAAACCTTTTCAACGATAATTTTGTGTGATTAAGTTTGTTATATGAACTTAAAGGCAAACTTTTAATTAGAAAAAAGAAACCAGTATTTGTAAGGAAATTCGCATTAAGATTATTTAAAAAAGGAAAATCTTATCGTGAAATAGATGAAAATGTTGGTAGAAACCACTCTTGTATCCAGAAAATCATTATAAAATTTTAAAATGTTGGATTGATTGAGAATAAATGAGGAAGGGATGGAAAGTTAATTTGAGTGATGTCGCAAAAAGGAAAATTTTGGAAGAATGCAAAATGGATCCTAAATTTTGTGCAGTTAAACTTGGAGCAGAAACTTCTCAGATTATAGGCAGAAGTGAAAGTGTTGAAATTGTAAGACAAAAGTCGAGTTGTTAGAAAGGAATCTTACAAAATCAGAAAAAAGCGTTTGTGGAGTTGGCAAAAACTCACCCATTGAAGACCAAAAACATTTAGAAGAAAGTTATATTTAGTGATGAAAGTAAATTCACATCATTCTTCGTAGTGATGGCCGTCTCTCTGTATGGAGAAAAACTAATACCGCTTGGATCCCAAAACTACCGCTTGGATCAAATTTACGTCCTACAGTTAAACAAGGTGGTGGCTCCGTCATGGTTTTGGGTTGCATGCCTTTATCCGGGGTAAGAGATTTCTTTTTTATAGATGGCACTGCAAATCATATGGTTTACTTGTATTTACTTCGCAAGGATCCAAAGGAAAGTTCTAAAAAACTTGGATTTTAATGTAAATTTAATTTTCCTTTAGAACAACTTCCTTAAACACATGGCACGTAGCATCAAAATATGATTTCTTTTTCACTGTGAAGAGCAGTTACACAGCCCCCCCCCTCGACAACAATGTCTTTGAAAATCTGTGGGCCCCATTCGAAACAGCGGTACTAAAACAAAAATTAAGAACAAACCAATTTAAAACAAGTGTTGCATGATTTGCAAATGTCATGTGTACAATGTTGCAAGTGTTGATTTTTCAATGTCAAAAATTTCTCTT